>LBNU01038322.1:31642-43188 GCA_014162995.1 Artemisia annua | reverse complement strand
CACTATACTACATCGGTCAGGTACACTGCCTGGTGGGGATTGCAAGCTTCTCGAGATCCCTCGAGAGGTAAAACGTAGTGCGTGTTGCAATCCACGCGCATCAATAAGCCCTTTTCATAAGTTATAAGATAGTTTAGGTAACTTAGTTAAGCTAATATTAGTTAACCATAAGCTAGGAAACCTGTTTGTTTCATAAAAATATAGTTTGTATGGAATTAGGACTAGTTTTGCAAAACTTTCCATGCATAGGGGTATATATAGTAAAAAACTGAAAATATTAAGTCTAGGGACTATTTTTTACATTTCTTAGAATTTATAAGTATAAGGACCCTTTTTGCAAAAATATATAACCTTAGGATAAAAAGTTATAAACTTATAAGGACTAAATTTGAAAAGGTTATAAAGTTAAGGGTATAAATAGTAAATTTTGAAAACTTATAAGTCAAAGGGTCATTCCTACCATTTTCTCAAGATATAGAAGTATAGGGACTAAAAATGTGAAGTGTAGACAGTTATAAACTTAAGTAATATAAGTATTATAAATATGGGGTAGATTTTGTAAATATATTAAACTTGAAGGTTATAAAGTAAACTACTTTCATATATATAGCAAACCTATTTTAAAGTTAGAAGCATACCACAATACTAGGGAGCTTCATGTGAGGAGTACTATGTGGATATTTCGTTTTGACGAGTCTGTTGGGTTTATAATTTAAAGTGCCCTGGCTCCTCAAAGGATTATTGCATATACTTCTAAATTATGATGGCCCGAACGGTGTTATGTTATAACGGAACTCTAATAACAATAACTCAATAGTAAGGAACTTCGTGTGAGGAGTTATATACTTCTGAATTATGATGGCCCGAACAATATTATGTTGGCAGCATAATACAATAGTAGGGAACTTCATATGAGGAGTTATACTTCTGGATTACGATGGCCTGAACGGTGTTATATTATATCTAAGAATCCTAAGATAAAACACTTAATAAACATAAAATCAAACAACTAGAGCTTGACATGCCTACACAACAATAATAGACCTCAAGATACGTGAGTAAGCAGCCTCGACCTCTAGTCACTTTGACTTCAATCACATAACCTTAAGCCCAGGTGAGTTTTCATAGCCTCACACCTTTTAAACGCTTTCTAAATGTTTTACAAACCCTGTGAAGGGGATACATGTTACTTGCTTTAAAAACCGAATACAAGTCTTTTTCTTTGGTTGTTGCACAAGTGATACTATCTGCCACCATTACATAACTAAAATTCATGAGCCATAATCACTTGTGGGTTTTACACAAGTGAACGCGAGTATAGTTGATAGATCTATTGGAGTTTGACACCTCCCGTTGGTTTACCTCAGCCGGGTAACCAATAAGTACTATACTTGAAACCTCTAAGGATTAACTTTGGCAAGTTATCCTTCTTATCCCCTCATGGTTGGGTCTGCAGCCCCCATGACCCGGACTGCTAACGTGCGGTTTCATGAGCTTAGTGCAACATACCCCACTCTTGATAATTGTCCATGCATCACAATTATCACACACACACACACTACATTTTCCCAGATGGGTTTAACAACTGAACCCAGGGAACTTATATTCACCCACACCCTAAACCTATGACTCTCACTCAACCTAGTGTTGACTTTTAAGCATGTATCCTAGGTAACGAAGCTCTGTGGAAATTATGGCATGGAATTGCACAAAGCTTGCAGGACTTTTCACTCAGTTATCATTCAAGTTTCATAACAAACTTAGATTTTGGCGACCTCCTCTTATAAAACTCTGATGATTTTTATTGAATGATAACTTATTCTATAAAAACGTCTCTTTTTGAGTCGTTTTCTATTACTGTAACTGTGATTCCATGAAGTAATACCCAAACTCTAAATCCGCTGCGAAACGTGAAAATGGGGGTGTTACAGATTGGTATCAGAGCTTCAGTTGTAGAGAACAAGGTCAAAACCTAAACTACAACTATTTTTCCCGATACCCGAGAAAGTCCTTTGTGCCACTTNTTATAAAACTCTGATGATTTTTATTGAATGATAACTTATTCTATAAAAACGTCTCTTTTTGAGTCGTTTTCTATTACTGTAACTGTGATTCCATGAAGTAATACCCAAACTCTAAATCCGCTGCGAAACGTGAAAATGGGGGTGTTACAGATTGGTATCAGAGCTTCAGTTGTAGAGAACAAGGTCAAAACCTAAACTACAACTATTTTTCCCGATACCCGAGAAAGTCCTTTGTGCCACTTCACTCCCCAATGCCTTTTTCCCAGAGCCATATGTGCATTAGATCTGCATACTAGGTATTACTTGACTATTACTTGAGCATATATTAATTTCTGCATTACTAGATAGATATGCCTGCTCCCCACTACCCTACTATTACCCCATTCGGAATACATACGGAGAATGTTCATCCCTCTCCGAATGATTCGGATTTTAGCCTTAAAAATATTTTTCCCGAATCCCCGAATAGCCCTAGGAATAGTATAGATACGCCGTCACCCTTAGGATTTACATCTTTTATAGATGACCCACACCTAAAACATATAAGAGATTTCTATGTTAAGGCATCACCTATCACTTCCCCAAACACTACCCTACACCCACCTTTTCCCACACCTAGGTTAGAACCACATGGTTTCTTTCTCCCTATAACACCTTATATACCTAGAATACCCATCCCTGCCTATAACTCTAGATATGAACCTAGGCAACCCTATACTATAGCACTCACACCTTACTTAGTAGACCCTCCCACTTCATATTGGAAATTTGAAGTCGGAGAAAATCCGACTAAGACAACCTTAGAAAATCAGGAAAATCAGGTAGAAGAAATTTTAAATAATCTAGATGAAGTTTTCCTTGACCTTATTCGGAAGATAGAAGAAGGTCATGATAATAATTTAGGTACCCGACCCGACTATAGTAATTTAAGAAATACCCTAGCACAAGCCTATTTTAGGATAGGTAAATTACAAAAGAATCAAATGAGACACCACCATAGGATAACCTTTGCCCGTTTTAGAATCCGTACCTTAGAAAAGATGATTGATGATGACAAGGAAAGTCATCAATCAAATTTAGGAAACACTATAAACCCTTAGATTTAGGAAAAACCTTAGAAGAAACCTTTAAGTAGTATGCCTTAAGAATCTTACTTTAGGATGGTTAGGTATAGTAATACTTTTAAGATATGTAAGATAGGAAAGCAATAATAAGACTTAGGTATATCTTATCGATACTTTCTGGTGTCCCTCAAAAATTAGGATAACCTAGTCAACTTGGAATTAGGTATACCTTTCCTTGATTACTTTAGGTCATCCTGAATCCTGTAAGAACCCCTAGGAAATTTAGGAATAATCCATAAAAACATAACAAGTAAGTACTTGTTATAACCCGCCTTAAACCCTTACTCTATCATAGCCCTTAGAAATATTAGGACCCTGATGCCTTAGACATATAGACTCTTATCACTCTCAACCCTTAACTCGATTGGGTTTCGATTTCAAACCCAAGTCCTTGTTGAGAGCTGTCTCATAAAGATGCTCGTTCATGAACTTTAGGTTGAAAAAGCCTAAAGCTTCATTCTATAGAATCCGTCCCCTATTCTTTCTCTTCCATTGATTTTCTTTCCTCGGGCAATCTGCCTAAAAACCCTACCCTCTTAAATCCAACAACACGACATTTGGCATAAATAATGACGCTTGTTAGAAATCTAAGTATAACAAGTTAGTTATGACCTTATGCATTTGTGACTTCCTCTTCCGTTATTCCATGACCTTTTTTGTGTCATGTATAACAACTCCTTTCATACCTTCACTTTTTCACCCAAAATCCCTTAAACACACTTCCTCTATCATTTCATATGATACTGATGATGAGAATTCTTATTCTACGTCATAGAGATCTGAATTCTTTCTCTCCCTTATCTCCGGTTTTCACTACTTCTTTAGACTCCTTCTTAGTTAGAAGATCTTTCCCTAACTATTCCTATATACGAGTATATAGTNAACAAGTTAGTTATGACCTTATGCATTTGTGACTTCCTCTTCCGTTATTCCATGACCTTTTTTGTGTCATGTATAACAACTCCTTTCATACCTTCACTTTTTCACCCAAAATCCCTTAAACACACTTCCTCTATCATTTCATATGATACTGATGATGAGAATTCTTATTCTACGTCATAGAGATCTGAATTCTTTCTCTCCCTTATCTCCGGTTTTCACTACTTCTTTAGACTCCTTCTTAGTTAGAAGATCTTTCCCTAACTATTCCTATATACGAGTATATAGTAATTATATACAAAGTATATTCCCGTCCTTCCCTCCTTACTTTCTTAAGATTACTATGATTCCGAAAAGAAGTTACTTATTCTTAGAAAACCTCTAGTTACACTCCCTAAAATACTTATACATAGGAATAGAAACGACTTTAGGATGCCTTTGGAAGATAGAAATAGAATACCTTAGACTATAAAGTTAGATTACCCTAAGATATCACTAAGAATAATTTTGAAGTTAGAAATTAAGATAGGAAAAATAGGATTCAATTCAGGAACTTTATCGAGGATATTAGAACTAGAACATAGATTAAGTATAAGTAATCTTAGGAAAAAACAAAGAATTAAATAGTAAGCCTCCACCTTAAGTTTTAAAATCCTAGGATAGGCACATTAGCAAAACTTCCACCATATAGGCACATTAGCAAAACTTCTACCATATAGGCACACTAGCTAATTTCTACCATATAGAAATAAGTCGTTTTAAGAACACAATTTGCCCCTATCTAATCCCTTAGAATACCCACATCATATTTCGAGGATCTTAGAAAAGTGAATCCTTAGGAAACAATTAAGAAACTTTAATGGATCTGATTAGTGGTTTATAAACTTAAGGCCCTTACTTATAGAAACTAGGAAAAAATTATTTGAGGATATTAAAAATACTTAGGTTTGACATTTCATAGGTTACACATTAGGAAATCTATTTAGAAGATACTATGGATACTACCCTAACTGGTTTCAAGTATCTAGGAATAATTATACTTATAATCATAGTGGTACTAGTAGTAATAGACAACTTAGGCCAAAAGATTAAGCCCAAAGACCCACCTAAGAATAGTAATACTCCTAATGAAACCTTAGCTAAAGAACTACCTATTCCACCTAGCCCTCCTCCCTTTATAGGATCATCATCAATAACTAAAACCGAAACATCACCCCTAAACTTTAAGTTTAGTACTAAGAAATTAGAAGAACCTTAGGAAGAAAACAAAACTTAAAGGAATCTAGTAAATCTTATCCTTACTTAGAATATCGTCCCTTCCGGTATCCTATTCCCTTGTTTTAAATCCCATCCAATCATTTCGACTCCCGTTCCTCCGTTTTAAACTTTACTCTCCCGCCTTTCCTCATCCTCCCGTTTAAACTTCATCCTCCTGCCCTTTTGTTTTACTCTCCTATCATTTTTCCTTACTCTTCTTACTCAAAACTCTTTCCCTACCTCCTCGTACAATGTTCTGAGAGTTAGAACTTGTATTTCTCGTCACATCACAATATTCTATTAGTTAGATCTTGTAAGAATATCTATGTTGAACTTTAATCCTCATTATGTTCAACTACGATATTATACTATCTCTCTTTACAAGGATTGTAAAGGTGAGATTGACGATGCTCATCACTCGAGATGTAGCTAATTGGTAACAGAATAGCTATGGAACTAGCCACCATGGCTTGAACTTGTCTCTGTCATGATTAGAGTATGTCTCCATCATGAATAAAACTTGTTTTCACCATGGCTAGAACCCGTCTCCACCCTGGCTAGAACTTGTTTCTACCATGACTTGAACTTGTCTCCAAAACACTCTTGGACTACATTTCCTTAAATGTGGATCACTTTTCCGTTTTTCGCCGATACTATTTAAGGACGATTTATGATGACTACTCTATTAAAATGAATTAGGACGCTCTTTCATTTTAAGAAGAAAGTTATAAATCGAATGGATCATGAATTTATAAGCTCTTGGTTATAAGGATTGGGACGCCATTACTTGTAAGTAATGAGATATAAACAAATGAGACCAAGTATCTGGCACATGTACAAACAATTCCTACTCCGTTTGTACAACTCTTTTCTCTTCTCTCATCTTTCTCAATTCATTCTTTCCCCTACTCCTACGTTCGTCAAAATCTTAGGACGAGATTTCTTCTAAGGGGGTAAGACTGTAGCAACCCACAAAATCTCACCACTATCATTTCCACTACAAATACCTATAGTAGGTATTTCCACAGGTAAATTTTTGCTTTATGCATGCATATCATTACATAAGTGACTCTCTAGACCTACTCACGTATCCACACAAGCTAAATATCTTTACCCACACATCTTATAAACTCCTGGTATGTCAAGCATAGGATCACAACACCACACTAAGTAAATTACTAATCTAACACACTAAACTTATCACACAACCCTAATCCAACACTAATTAAGCCCTAATCAGGCCTATGTGTTTACAAAACCCTAATTGCTTATCTGAACTAGTTTGAAAGTGCTCAAGGCTTATGTATAAGTTACCTTAGTATCATTAGGATACCATAGCACCCTTAGACCCTAGTACAACCCCTTAAAGCTTAGGTACAAGTCTCTTAAGCACAAAACCATAACTAGGTTATAACTTCCCGGGAATTTGGTCAAACCTTCCCAAACTTTTCCCACAAGCTACCACCTCTTAGTATAAGCTTCTTAGGACTTAGGATTAGTCACTAAACACTCATAGGACCCTAATCTAGGCACTAAACCCTAAGCTAGACCCTAATCTCTCACTAAGCAAAATTAGGTCTAAACTAAACATAACTTAACCCTAATCCTAAAACTAAGTACCTTAAGCACCTAAAACACCTCAAGCACCTAGCCTAGCACCTTAGTCATGCTTAGCACACACCCTAGCACCTCCCTAGCTAGCACACAAGTAGGTGCATCACCTACTTGTCACCTAGTTCCATCCGCGGCTTCATCCCCTCCACACAAACCCTAGACCGCCTCATAGCCCACCTTAGTCACCATGGTACCTTGTATTACTCACAAGTAGCTGACATGAGTCATCACCCCTCTTGACACCTCCTTCTCCCGTTTTCTTGCTTCCCAAGGCTAACGAGCCTATAAATAGCTCGTACCTCCTCCATACCAAATCACACATTCTCATTTCTTATCACCTCACTCATTCTGGTCCTAAGGATAGTACTTGAGTCTTAGAAGACCTAGGTAACGAGTTAGCTAAGCCTTGAAGCTTGTCGAGTTCCATTTTGCCCTAGAAAACCCTAGTTTGCCTCGTTAAGCCCTAGATGGTCAAGTAAGCTTATATTTTTGTTTCTAATAGTTATATTACAGTACTAGGATAGTATTAGGATGCCTTAGAACCCTTGCATAAGCCTTGATCACTAAAACTAGCTCGTTATCTTTTTAAAACCCTAAAATAAGTCGAATTGCTATGTTTATGCTATAAGCCCTTTTCATAAGTTATAAGATAGTTTAGGTAACTTAGTTAAGCTAATATTAGTTAACCATAAGCTAGGAAACCTTTTTGTTTCATATAAATATAGTTTGTATGGAATTAGGACTAGTTTTGCAAAACTTTCCATGCATAGGGGTATATATAGTAAATAACTGAAAATATTAAGTCTAGGGACTATTTTTGACATTTATTAGAAGTTATAAATATAAGGACCCTTTTTGCAAAAATATATAACCTTAGGATAAAAAGTTAGAAAGTTATAAATTTATACGGACTAAATTTGCAAAAGTTATAAAGTTAAGGGTATAAATAGTAAATTTTGAAAACTTATAAGTCCAATGGTCATTCCTAGCATTTTCTTAAAATATAGAAGTATAGGGACTAAAAATGTGAAGTGTAGAGAGTTATAAACTTAAGTAATATAAGTATTATAAGTATAGGGTAGATTTTGTAAATATATTAAACTTTAAGGTTATAAAGTAAACTATTTTCATATATATAGCAAACCTATTTTAAAGTTAGAAGTATACCACAATACTAGGGAGCTTCATGTGAGGAGTACTATGTGGATATTTCGTTTTGACGAGTCTGTTGGGTTTACAATTTAAAGTGCTCTGGCTCCTCAAACGATTATTGCGTATACTTCTGAATTATGATGGCCCGAACGGTGTTATGTTATAACTAAACTCTAATAACAATATAACTCAATAGTAAGGAACTTCGTGTGAGGAGTTATATACTTCTGAATTATGATGGCCCGAACAGTATTATGTTGGCAGCATAATACAATAGTAGGGAGCTTCATATGAGGAGTTATACTTCTGGATTACGATGGTCTGAACGGTGTTATATTATATCTAAGAATCCTAAGATAAAACACTTAATAAACATAAAATAAAACAACTAGAGCTTGACATGCCTACACAACAATAATAGACCTCAAGATACGTGAGTAAGCAGCCTAGACCTCTAGTCACTTTGACATCAATCACATAACCTTAAGCCCATGTGAGTTTTCATAGCCTCACACTTTTTAAACGCTTTCTAAATGTTTTACAAACCCTGTGAGGGGGATACATGCTACTTGCTTTAAAAACCGAATACAAGTCTTTTTCTTTGGTTGTTGCACAAGTGATACTATCTGCCACTATTACATAACTAAAATTCATGAGCCATAATCACTTGTGGGTTTTACACTAGTGAACGCGAGTATAGTTGATAGATCTATTGGAATTTGACACCTCCCGTTGGTTTACCTCAGCCGGGTAACCAATAAGTACTATACTTGAAACCTCTAAGGATTAACTTTGGCAAGTTATCCTTCTTGTCCCCTCATGGTTGGGTCTGCAGCCCCCATGACCCGGACTGTTAACGTGCGGTTTCATGAGCTTAGTGCAACATACCCCACTCTTGATAATTGTGCATGCATCACAATTATCACACACACACACAACATTTTCCCGGATGGGTGTAACAACTGAACCCAGGGAACTTGTATTCACCCACACCCTAAACCTATGACTCTCACTCAACCTAGTGTTGTCTTTTAAGCATGTATCCTAGGTAACGAAGCTCTGTGAAAATTATGGCATGGAATGACACAAAGCTTGCAGGACTTTTCACTCAGTTATCATTCAAATTTCATAACAAACTTAGATTTTGGGGACCTCCTCTTATAAAACTCTGATGATTTTTATTGAATGATAACTCATTCTATAAAAACGTCTCTTTTTTAGTCGTTTTCTATTATTGTAACTGTGATTCCATGAAGTAATACCCCAACTCTAAATCCATTGCGAAACGTGAAAATGGGGGTGTTACAGATGCCAAGGTGATAATAATGAATCTCACTGTGTGCCGACCACCCGATTTGTAAACCAGTCGACGTGAGACCGCAAGTTACCATGGTAAAACACAAAGACTTAAGTTTATAACAATATATAAATCATCCAAAACACACATAGAATAAACTAAAGAACTTCAATCATTAAATAAATAAGGTTCATAACAAGAGAAGCATAAAAGGCTTAGTATTCCGTGAAAAAAAAATAAACAAAGATTATTTATAGTAGACATAATAATCGAAATCATAATGAAAAACTAGATAATCTAAGGTTTATGATGTATTAAACCTTCACTCTTGGTGTCTTCTAGAGTCTCCTAAACATTTTGGAACTTCGAAGCCTTGCAACTCTTCTAAAATCCATAACTCTTCAAAAGTATAGAATAGGGTTGTATTTATAGGCCTCAATCAGGGTTTGGGCCATCCAAGGATACGGCGTATGCCCTTATAGGGTGATACGTTGTATCTTCATTAAGCTGCTCAATTGAATCTTCTAGAATTCTTCTTATACGGCGCATAAGTCTTCAGACTTGGCAAACAAATGTTTAACGAGAGATCACATGCGTATGACTTGGGATGTCATGCATCGTGTCCATCTACATTCTTGAATAAATATTAACGAGAAGGCATCTGACGTATGGCATAGAGTGTCATACGCCGTATAGAACTACTGAAAAGTGCTCTTCATCAAACATTGACATTTTAGCTCAATTTCCGTTGTTTTCCTTTAGAATTCTCATTTTGCTCCAAATAATCACTAAAACATAAATTTAGAGTAATTAAGTACGATATTCAACATAAACAAGACAAAAAAGAGTAATTATCGTGGAATTTGATAAATTAAACATGTATAATTTAGGAGCTATTAATTATCGACTACCGTCTCTTTATGGACACAACATCACACCAATATTCTATATTTTTTTTATTTGAATTAGTTTGATATTATCCATCACTTTTTTTAAAGTTACTCAAACCAAATATATTATCGCTGGTAAAGTTATTGTAAAACATATAATTGAAAACATTTGTCGACGAAAATTTATTACTTAATACTCACTGCCGCAACGCGCGAGTAACCTACTAGTAATTCATAACAAGAAAACATTTTTTAAATAATAACGTGGCGTATCTTATAAATGCTTTGAAACGTCATTTTTTCTTTAACTTTTCATAAACAATTAGGAGGTGGTTTGAAGGTATGGGAATAAGAGAACCACTTTCGTTTCCATTATAGATGTTTGGTTTGTAGGTTTGGTTTTGAAAGTAGGAATCAAATCCATAAATATAAGCTTTTTCTAAACCCACCAAGTAAGTTGGGTTTCCAAACCCATTCCCATTCCAATACCTATATATATCCTAATATAAACCAAGGCCCGTTAATTAATTTGCAATCAAGGTGTAAGATTTGACCAAAGAAATATAGAAAATGGGCAACAGCCCATATCTAACTCATAACCAGTAAATGTATCTGTATACGACCCATAACCATAAGGCCCGTTGATTTAAGGTACTTTGATCAGGAGTTGTTATTTTCCAAAATACGATTATAAATTGCTAAACTTATAGTTACTTTGTCTTATATTACATATAGTAGATTAATGTCATATGTAGTTTTTGATAAAGATGAAAGGTAGCTATAAAACATGATACAAGATCAGATAAACATATACTTGCAAAAACAATCTCTTTGAATACAGATTACGAATACAATTGTAAAACAAGGCCGAAAAAACAAAATGGAAGTTAAAATTTTCAAAAAACCACATGATTGGCCAAAGAAACAACAGAAAAATAAACCATTACAGATATACAACAAGCATATAGAAAGATATATACAACTTTAAAACAAAAGCCCGAGCCGCAATCCTTTTGCAATGAAATCCTCTAAACTTCAATATGCAAACCCCATTCAATCCGAAGACAAACAAAATGAAAGAATATTGTCAACTTTGTAACCTCAAACTATAACACTTTGGTTGTTATAAGACACATTTTTATATATTGTAAACTTACTAATATTATCTAGACACCTAATGTGACACTTATTCTATTTGACCCATAAAGTGCACTTTGACACTTAAAACACTTAAAGACCCTAAAAGTATTTTAGTCATTCTTAATGGTTGGTCAAGGGGTTTTATCATAATGCTATATAACAAACATGT
>LBNU01038322.1:0-10403 GCA_014162995.1 Artemisia annua | reverse complement strand
GGGTAAGTGGAATGTATATGTATGAAAGACATCATATTAAATTCCAATGGTTGTGCATATGAATAGTCTCTCATTTTGCAGGCCTTATACACGCTTACTGTTGTACCTTTGGAGATTGATGCATTTGATGTAACCATCAACACAATGACCACGGGGAAGCTTCAAAGTGTGGTGTTTCGTTATTTCCCTAGAACAGAGAATGAAATTGCCATAATAAGGTTCATACTTGCATGTTCCCCCTTACTGAAGAAAATTTATAGCCATGACTGTAATTTGAGTCATGATGATAATGAAAACATCAAGATGAACTGGGACTTGGCAAGGAGGCTGTTGAAACTCCATCGAGCTTCCCCCACAGCCGGGGTAGAATTCTTTTAAGGTTTGTAGTTTATGTATGGGTTTAATACCCTAAGACAACTATTTTCGTATAAGTATGTTGCTATTAACTAATTGGTTGTGAATATGCGTGTGATTCGAATGTTGACTTTATATACTGCCTATGATGCTCACCAAATGCAATGGCAAGTTTGACTTTAGGAAGTCAAACGTGCAATTGGTAAAGGTTATTTGGTATTTGCATTTTTCCTAACTAAATTAAAAATTGCCATTCCATTATTAAATACAATTTAGAATATGTACTTTTAACTTTGTAATTGAAATCATTATGAAAACATAATTAAACAAGTCACATTTACCATTTGCAATTTTGACTTTAGAAAGTCTAACTGAAAATGGTTAGTGACCTTTAGCCTTTAAAGTTTAACTTTCTAAAGATAAAATTGCGAATGCCACTTGTGAGTCAAAGGTGAAAAAAATATTTTTACACAATACGTATGACTTGTGATTGGATATGCAAACACACGAAAATAACCATAATTTATTTGTTATATGTATACATTTTGTGTCTATTTTTTTTTGTATTTTTAGTAATGAATATATTGTCATTGACTTTCATATGGGTCGGTAAGGATTTAATGGGGTGCCATTAATTTTGCTGAAATTACACCGTAGGTCCCTAAGCTTGTAAACTAAATGTAGCATATTGTGAACACGTCACTAAATTTTTGGCGGGAATTTTACCTACGGTCATGAAAATGTAGACAACCTTAGGGACCAAGTATGAAATAAAATTTGTTATTAAACCCCTTCACCGTCTCTTCACTGAGACGGTATTAACTTTAGCGCGTAACCCAATAAACCCATTAACAAGCTTTTCCTGACATTTCCCCATGGAAGAAGATTTCTCAATGTTGAATGAACTTATGGAAGTGGCCGATTCCCCACGATTACATGATCGTATGAGCCTCTGGTTTGGTCAAAAGGCTGTTGAAGCATGGTTTTTTAAAAACCTTATTCGTGCCGCTATTGATTATCTCAAGAGGATGATACCAAAGCGTAGGGAGCTGATTCAGGAGAATGAAGTTTTGGGACCGCGTGGTGTGGCGCTTGACTGTTTGGAGGCGTTAAGAAAAACCCAGACCATTGAAATCGACCTACTTGCACGTTTGATCAAGATGTATGGTGAAGCTGATGCTGGTATTCGCATGCAGGAAGGTTTTGTTAAGAAAATGGCTGAAAATAATTAGTGTAATGGGGTCTTTAGGGTATTTCCAGGGGTAGGTTAATGGGGTCTTTTGGGTTCTTTTTTTAGGATTTTAATATTCTTGTAGTCTAATTGCCACTATGATGCATATATAAATCTATGTTTTAGCGTTTAATCTTCTTGTATTATCCTATTTTGTGTACTGTTCTTATGACCAAAAACAAACACCCCTTTATGTCAGCAAATCCAAAGACAGTGGTTTGGGGGCAAAATGAAAAGGCTTTTGATCATTAAATGTTATTGTGTGGACAATGGTGGATTTATTATCAAAAACTTATATGATGTTAGTGTTGACAGTGGGAGGGGACAAGCGAAGAGAACAAACCAAACACCATGATGTGTTTCAAAAGCTTTAAATTTATAACACTAGTTTCACCAATTCCTTAATATATAAAACACACGGGTAAAGTATAACCCCCGTTTATAGTAAAGGTTTTAAGTAAGACCAGGTCGTCCCAAGAGATTGTAGAAAAGCCAAGTTTGCAATTGTGTCAAAGTAAAGTCCCTAGATTGTCACTTATCTAAAGACTAATAGTTTAGATTGTTTGTTTATATGATTAAAAGTTATGTTTATTTAGACTAAGAAACATGGAAGTAAACATGTAATGATGATCAAGCAATCATGAACAAGATATATAAGCAAGAGATGACTGGTGATCACTCCTACGAATAACTATCCAACATATTAAGAATGAGTAGTGATTGGGAGACCTAATTTTAGGCCTAATTTTATGCCTAAAATTGCATGTCACTACTTCATTGGTTGTAACAACAGGGTCCACTACTTCACAATCCAATGAGGTGGCTCCACATATGTTAGGCACACAATTAGGCACAAGTTGTAGGTCTCTAAATCATTTTCCATTAAGAATTCCTTTCGACCTATAATTCTCAATATATCAAATGCATTAAGGATGGTTCATAACAGAAGTATACATAAGCCAATTTCCTCATCAAGTTCGTTAGACATGAGACAAGACATTAAACAAGATCATGAATGGGTTGATGAATATTTTGTCGACCAATTTCTACAAGGTAAACACCAAGTTGCCACAGACAAACACCTTGAAATAATTTCAAAGTAGTAGACCCTTTCGACCTACTTCTACCACAGAGATACATCAAACATTCAACAATGATCCAAACATCATCTCATCAACTAAACTTAAGTATAGTATCAAATAGCAAGCGTACATATTATGTAAACAACCATATAACTACATCACCCAAATAAACATAAGAACGACTACTCCATTATCTCAGTAACAAAACACATATCATTCGACATAGATTTCATAAACTTCATAATTTAAATCATAAAAATAGAGAATTGTACCAAAGTGATTACAACGAAATAACAAATGGTTTCCACAGAGAAAACTCTACTCGACTCGTTCTCCTACCCTCTGTCACAGTAATAGGATCACAATTCGACCTTGATAAGGTGAACTTGGTATGAGTTCACCAATATCACCTTCGTATACTTTCCCTACTTTACTACTAGGTGTTGCTCCTTTTCTCTGATTCGTTCCTTTCATTATATAGACTTCTTTTGACCTAGTTTAACTCCAGAGTTCAGTAAATGAGGACAAGTGATCGGCCTCACAATGAATGCAACCAATAACTCTGCTTTTGTAACTGACAAGCTAAGCGCCGCACTTCGTAGAAAGTATGTCGTACTTCGTGTAGATTCAATCTCATTTACCCGCCAAGCAAGTACGCCGCACATAGTTCTAAGACCAGCGTACTTTCCAAGTCCTTCCATTTGTTGTATTTGTTACTTTATCGTCCTTTAAGTGATATTTCTAACTTTCTTTTCTCTCGTTCAATCCTGCAACCAGATTAGTGCCAATTCTACACAAATAACGTGATATTCTATCTAATATAGTAGATATATAATACATAATCGATGGGATAAATATGTATAATAAGAGCGTTATCACATCCCTTTTATGTACTTTTTGTAACGGCAAAAACCAAACACCCCATCATATGAGGAAAACAAATACACAGTGGATATAAATTTAGTAACAGCAAAATCAAACACCCCAGTTAGTGGTAATATTTAGTTGTTTATGCCCCGTAATGACTTCTATGAGTCAAACCTATTTATCTAATGCCACAAATTGTAACCTCTATCGGTTTGACATCCCCAAGTCAAACCTATTTCTCTAATGCATAACCAAAGCAAATAACACAAAAGGGAAACGGGTTGCCAAGTAAAGTTCATAGTTGGTCACTAAAATATCACTCTTGGTTGATTAACTAGAGTGTAGTACACACTTGCTCCCTGCAGTTGAATGTCATGTTAGATTTAACCTTAGTGTGGTGATAAATGTGTTTTGCCTATTATACCCTTGGGAATATACCAAAATATGAGCGTTGCCCGAGACAAAATTGGCCAAGGGACGCATTCGGCCTAAATTTCCCAAGTTTTGGACGCACCACGACGTTTTTAGAAACTTAGGGTGCATGACGATGTTTTGTGAAAAGTTCAGGGACCAACGGTGTATTTTTGTCTTTATAATTTCTATGACTAAACTCAAATCATAAAAAGTTCAACTTCAAACTCTCCGCACACAGTGCACACGCCAAATACACTGTGACAACCGTGATTTTAGCAGATTAGTTTGACTAATAGTCTCGATCTATTTGACCTTGTTTGGTGTGAATTAAGTGTTTATGTGGGGTATATGTGTGAGATATGGATAATATATATATGATAAGTATGAATGTGGCACTAAATCCCTTTGCGTGTGAAATGTCCTTTTTTACACATATCGTTCTTCCATTTTCCGAACCCAAAAACATCCCAAAAGCACCTGAAAACGACCAAATATTATTGAAAATTCTTTTGAATATGTTTTTAAGCGTTTAGTGAAAAAGATGAAAACAAACGAAAAACAACAAATTGCAAATGCAAAAACAGTCCTGGAACTTTCATAAAATCAGAAATGCCCTGGAAGATTTAAAATGGAAAAAGACAACTTAAGTCCTTGGAAATTCAAAAGTTGTCAAAATTAGTCCTTGGATGATAAGTTTTCATAAATTGGCAAAATAGGCCCTCAACTTTGAAAAATGACATTTTCAGTCCTCGGGTGTTTTCAAAAATGGAAAAATGTTTTTATGGTCCTTGTACTATTGAAACTTGGCATGATAAGTCCCTTGGATAAGTTTGGGAAAGTTACAATTCAGGTCCCTTGATTTTCAGAATTTACATTAATGGTCCTTGGGCTTTAAATTTCTACAAACCAAACAAAACCCTTTGTTTTATAAAACCCAACCTAAACATAAAACCAAAATCCAACCCATTATATAAACCCCATTACCCAAACCCACTGGCCCAATCCCACTACTGGCCCAAACCCCTTATAATAAAATCACCCCGTTTTATTTATTCCCTCCCCCCAGTCAAACCAATGTTTGACCCTTCCTTCTCCCTCACCCACGTGATCCTGCAACTCCTCCATACCCCCACCTCACCAACAACCAAATGTTTCCCCAACCTCCACTACTAGCCAAACTCCATTTAATGCCCTGGAATTACTCCAAGCCACCCTCAACTGCCAAATCCCACTTTTGGCGCCAAAACTGAGTTCAATGGCTAGGATCATTTTGACCAATCCAAGGGCCGAGAATACAAGTGGGAAAGTCAAGGAAACTCACAAGGACCCCTATAAGTCAAGGAAGAAAGGGAAGGAAGAGTTAGTTAGTGAATAGTTAGTAGTTAATTTAGTAGTAGTATAGATGGTAGTTTAATTGTCAAATTAGTGTAACTTAACTTTTCAAGTGTAATTCCAGTCTTGTTATTGTTTTTCAACTTCTTTTATTGTATTTCAAGAATCAGTTAATCGAATTTTCATGTTCCTCTTTTAATTCAGTTTTTGCTCTAAGCCTTGAAATTCTCAACTAGTATAAACTGTTTTTTATAGGTGTGTTTGGATCAGTGGATTTAACCACTGATTTCTGAGTTCCAGTTGGAATTTGTGGTTTATGCATACTTCATTAGGACTAGTTAGGATATTAAAGTCACAAAGTCTAGTGCAAGTTCAGAAAAAAGTCAAAATCCTTTCTTGAACCCATTGTTGCATACACTGATGAGGATTTAAGTTGCACTTTGTAACATATAGTAGCATAAGTATGTAATTTAGCTTAATTCCATTTCATTTTAGCTCAGAAGCATGTTTACAGTTCACTAGATTGAATCAAATTTCATAAAAGTCAGCATTTACAAAAAATGGAAAGTCAAAATGGTAGTTTACCAGTTTTTGATTTAACTAGATAATTTTCTCTAGGCTTTAATATTAGCTTGTAGGCCTTAAGCTTTTAGGATTAGATTAATTTGCTGCTTGTTTTCTTGATTATATTTTTTATAATTTTTAGATGGTTCATTAAACTGCTTATTTTCTAGCTTACTTTTAGAACATTTTACAAGATATGCCCTGTGCAGGGGATTTTTGGCCATAAGCTCATTTTCTAGGCTTCTTTAATTGTTCATTCTTGCATCTTAGACTGAGTAATTTGGTGTTTTGGATAGTCCCTTGTACCATCTTACTATGCTTAAGCTTATTTGCCATTTTGATGCCTATTCTATTGCTTATTTTGGATCTCACAACTGCCTCATCACACTCAACACACTGAGTAATCAGTGTGAAAGAGCCACATTCACAAGCTCTTTTTGAGCTTGTTAGTGGGTTCCACTGTGAAGCCTTGGTTTTTTTGAGTAGCTCACACAGCAAAATCTCTGGTTCCAAGCTTTCCTTTTCCTCTTGAGCTTATTTGGTGGGCCCAAATTAGGTCTGCAAAAAGCCATAAGGACTGTTTGGTCTCAGTATGGTTTGTGATTGCTTATTTGTTCTTAGCAGCTTATTTAGTGTACTCCTATTGTTATTTTAGCTATTTTAAGTTAGTTAAACTTGTTTAAAGCTTATTTTAGTTTTGGTTTTTAGTTTGTAGCTTATTGATAAGTTTTTTTTTAGTTTTAATTTTTTTTTTTTTTTTTTGTAACTTATTTAGTGTACTGATAAGCCATTAAGCTCCACTAGAGCTTATTTGGCAGTTTTAGAAAAATTGTCTTTTTAAAAAAGTTGTTATTTTCAGTTGTTTAGTAGACTTGTTAAAGAAAAAGTAAAAAATAAAATGTTTGTAAAAAGTGTCATTGGCAAGGTTTGAACCTGGGTCTTTTAGACCAGTCCTCAAAGCCACCCCGTGCACCATCTCCCCTACACTTATCTTAGAGTTTTTCTTTTCCTTATTTATTTATATAGTAGTGCTAGTCTATTTAAGCTTATTAAGCTTATCTGCTTATTTTCAAGCTTATAAATAAGCTTTTCACCATTTTCATATTTTTCCCAGCTTAAGTATACTAATAAGTATTTTTGTAAAAAGTTTTAGATTTATTACTTTTCATTTACTATTTATTATAAATTAATTTAGTTTAATTAGTATTTAATTAGTTTTTAATTAATAATAATTAAATAAATAGTGTAATAAATATTTTTCTTTTTCCAATAATTTTCTTTTATTATTAGGTTTGTAAAAAAAGTAATTTTCATATCCGTAGGCTTTTTATTTCTTTAAACTCGCGTTTTATTTTGTACATTAACGTAGTTTTAATTTAACTTTCGCGTTTTTTTTATTTTAAATGTTCTTAGGTAATTTTCTTTCACAGTCTTGACCTTATAGCTTGTTTAAGCTATTTCATTTACATTTCCTTAGTTCAATCACTCATATCCTTTTTCATTCAAGGTCACTCGATCACAAATTCGTTTTCGATACAATTCACTTCCTCGTCGGGACATAACGACCCGGGAATATTATGTACTCCTTGGATCATTACATTGAGCCCTTAGATAGTTGAATTTTGTTGACTGTTTCAGAGCCAATCAGCGTGTAAGGTTGATGTTGTTATTTGAGGATTGTTAAGTTTGAGAAAGTTCATTTCGATCGCCTTTGTGGTGGGAAATGACTGGTGTAGTTTTGGCGTTTTGTGGTTTTGCGTAACAAGTCTTCATTCAAGTATTTGAGCGTTAATAAGTTACGAGGAGTTTGTTTTTATGAGTTATATTTCAAAACAGTGTAGAATTCTATTTTTGGAAACATTTTTTTGAAAATGATTATTTTCCCGGTTTGTCGTAAAATGAAGGTTTATCGCGTAAGACGTTAGGTTTCGTTATGGGAGTGCATAAAATATGAAAAGTGTAAGGTTTTGAGTGTAATAATTAAGTTTAATAAAAATAATATAAAATATATGTATATGATATAGAAAAAATCGGTTTAGGGGTGTTTTAGGGGAAAAGGAAACCAAATTTGAGCCCAAATACAATTCCTAGCAATAAGGAATCCTAGTCCAACCCAAACAAGCCCAACCCTTACCCATATAATCATAACCAACGACCCGAAAGCCATTTTTCTGCAAATTTGAGTCGATCACAAGGGCAAGAGAAAAGGAGAAAAATTAGGGTTTATAGTTTTGAAGCTAAAATCAAGAATCAAGGTAAAATCTTTAAGCCCTATGTTTAATTAATTGATTAATTAATATAATTCATGTAATATTAATTATGATGGAATTAGGTTTTATAAACTTCTATAATTTTATGATGTAAAACATGTTAGGATCATTAATTGATAATGGTATGAGGATTGGTTAAGCGAATTGAGCGTAAAACACGTTAATTTGCAAGTTAGATTTTGGACAAAAAGTTAGGGCTGTAAAGATACGAGGTTAGTTAATAGATGGTAATGAGTTAGATCACGAATTTTAACTCTAAATTGTAGTTCAAAGAAAGAGCTTTCCAAAAAGTCCGACCACGACTGATTTCGAGGTCGGGAAGTTAGTCTTTTGATTTTTACGAGATAAGGTGTCAAAGCTGTTAAACCGGGACAGAATTTGGGTAAAAGTTTGATGGTGAGTTGTGGGTGAAAAAGTGTTATTAAGGTTATCCCTTCTGGTAAAGTTAAGTTTTAGGTTATCTTAGATTCCCACGAAAAGGATTCGCGATAAAAAGTTGTAGAAGTATTTTTATAAAATCAAAACTTTTTGGTGTGCGTTCAGATCCGAATCTGGATAGTTGACAAGTTTGATTTTCTTATGGGTATTCGTGTGTGTTATTAGACCATGGGCTTCTAGGATTAGCTTGTATGCTTATGAGAGACCATGGGGAATTTTTGGTGTGAGTTTTTAAGCTTGTATGGTTATTATTTTATGTGAGTAAATGTACCCTAAAATTCTGTGTTTTCTGAAATTATAAGTGGAAGGGATTTAGTGAGTATTATTGGTTGTTGGTGTTTAGTATGGAGTCTAGGATATCCATTGTGGATCATATGAACTTTAGACATCCATCATATGAGTATTGCATGGGTTATAGCTTTTAGCTTGGCTATGTGTAATGTGAATTTATTTTTGTGTTGTTTAGATTGTGATTGTAATTTGTTGGAAGCTGCAGAGTTAAGGTGAGTTCATAGTCCCATACTTTTTACTTTGTTTTAAACTTGGGATGGGAATGATGCTTGTCTTAAATGATTTGAGTTACTGTGATTATGTGTGGTTTAAAATCTTGGACTTATAATGTTATCGTACGTATGCTATATGTGATGGTTATTATGATGTGATGGTTATTACGATGTGATGGTTATATGTTGTGATTATCGTGTATTATCGGGAATTATCAGGCATGCATATCAGAGACTCAATTGGGAGGATGTTTTGTCCTATTTCTTGCGTATGCGACCTAATCGATGTCTATATTGGAGCGGGGGTCACGTTCTGGCCCGGATGTTGTGAATTTGGATCGGTGGACACGTTCTGTAACATTGGTTGCCCTTATCTTGTGTGAAGTACATGTTAGCTTATATGATAACTGTAATTGTATGTCCATGATGAGTGTGCAAATACTCATCATTTCTATCACATTTAGACTGCCAAAACATCTGAAAACACACAAAAATACCCTAAAATATATAAAATATCACAAAAACATGTTTTTATGTGTTTCAGATACAAAAGGATTGAAAACTGATGAAAANCTAAAGTGATGAGTGTGCAAATACTCATCATTCTTATCACATTTAGACTGCCAAAACATCTGAAAACACACAGAAATACCCTTAAATATATAAAATATCACAAAAACATGTTTTTATGTGTTTCAGATATAAAAGGATTGAAAACTGATGAAAAACAGTCAAGTTTGCACAATTGACAGTTTCACTCCCTAAACTTTCACAAAATGGCAAAACTAGTCCCTGGTATTTCAAAACATGAAAAATATCATCAAAGGTCCTTTTTAATTCACAAGTTGTCAAAAGAAACCCTTTAAAGTCAAAAATCACAAAATGACAACTTTGGTCCCTCAAGTTTGAAAAATGACAAAACAGGCCCCTGAAGTTTCACACTTTGGCAAAATTAGTCCTTAAGGGTTCAAAATGAAAGAAAAGTCAATATTAGTCCATGGGAAGTCAAAATTATTCATTTCTAGTCCCTGGATAAAAGTTTTCATCAATTGGCAGAAAAGGTCCCTCAAGTTTCAAAAATGGCAAAAATAGTCCCTGTGTATTCAAAACTTGGATTTTATCACAAAATACCCTTGTACTATTCATAAAATACAATTTGGAACATTTTTGATAACTTTTAGATATTTACATGTTTAGTCCCTCAAAAATCCAAATTTACAGAAATGGTCCCTAAGGTTTTTAAAAAAGGAAATTTTCAACTTTGGTCCTTGAACTATTCACATATGGCAAATATGGTCCTTGTGAGAAGTTTGAAATAATTATACAACAGGTCCCTCATGTTTGGCAG
>LBNU01038320.1:0-12343 GCA_014162995.1 Artemisia annua | reverse complement strand
GGCCCACATGGGTTGATCGTCAGCCATGGGTATTGGTTTAAAAAGATTGGAAATCGGATGTTCTTCGGAAAGATTATCAAACCAATTAAGAATAGATGAAGATCTCTTCTTACGAAACAAACTTTCGGGATTGGATAAAGGTGTACTAAGCTTTTTAGTAGTAGAACGAGTGTTCATACAACTACCAAGAGAATCGAGTCAATTACCTAAACAAAAGAACAAGTGAAAAAATAAAATTTTCGGAAACAGAAAGTTCTATCCGAATCGGTTGGGTATCAATCCGATCGGTTGGTCGGCTCGGTAAAATTAGAAAAACTTGAATCCGATCGGTTGGATGCTTCTGAGAAAAAAAAATTTTTAGAAAACGAACACGAAAATAAACGGACTTTTAAAACTTAAAAGAAACACAATCAAAATCCCCGGCAACAGCGCCAAAAACTTGATGTGCGTTTTGTTAGTGCACGTTTTAAATTTATAAGGGTGAATTACCGAATCTAGAAACAACACATACGAGCAAGTGTACTCGTCCGTTATAGCAAGATATGATGGTAATTCGGGATCGTTCGCAGGGATTTGTGAGTGAATCGGAATATAAGTTTAAAAGTAAATCTCTAATGTACGCAAATAAGTTAATAAGCAAATTCAATAATTTAAAAACTACACTTGTTTAGACTAGTTTTGATAACATGTTGGTTGTGATAACTAGATGGTGGTCTAATCTATTGTTTCTACAAGTTAAACCTTCGTCAAGATTTTAGTTCATAAAAACAAGTTTTAAGTGTAAACCAATCAATTCAAGATCTATCCAAGGTTCATAAAATATGGTGACTATCTTAAACACAAGAACAAACTCATATTACAAATCAAATACTCTTAGGAAATGGTCATTACAAAAGGTAACCCATTCATAGACAAAAAGGTTACAATTGTTTATAAACATCTAAACTTTCGTCCAACTAAAGGTTTACAAACAATCCGATTTGATGTTATAAAAACATTCTCATTACAATCATACTTCTTGTTTCTTTGTTTAGTCAAGAATAATTATGGTGAAAAACAATCATTCATAGACAAATGATTATAACTAGTTGAATAATAACAAATCTTTTGACCCTTGAAACTATTATCAATTAGTTACCCTTGGCTCAACAAATGTCACTATGAAACTTAAGGTACAATTGGTTCTTAGGATTGACTTGAAATTGAAGTAAAACATGTTATCACAATCATTACTATCACTAAGCATAAAACATCATCAAAACAAGTGTAAAAAGACTACTAGCCACTCATAGCAAACATGCAAATAAACTCAGAATATTTAACATTAGAATCCATGGTTTTAAGTCTTACAATGCTTTGAAATTGATAACAAATTACAAGGTATTGATAACCTAAGTATTGGTGATGATTTCTTGAGATTTCTGGCCTCCAAATGTTGCTTCCTTGGTCCTCCAAAGTTCCTGGTTCTTTCTGCACGACTTTCCCTTCTTTGAGAGCTAGATGATGATAATAATTGAGAGTAGTAATGAGAGTAAATGATCTCTTGAATTGTGTCTTCAATGGTGTACTCTTGGGGTCCTTTTAGGCTTGTCAAATACTCCTAGTAATGAATAGGGACATAAATGCTGGAGCTTGGACAACAAGACACTAAGAAGGGCCTAGAACAATGGGACAAAAGACCAAGATTCGTGCACAAGAAGTTGGTATAACAGACAGTGGACTCCATCCGATCGGATGCGGGTTGGCACCGATCGGATGGATGTGGTAATTGTGGCCATCCGATCGGATTGACTCCAACCGATCGGATGGTAAAGTCTGATGAACTTTGATGTTTGACTTTTCTTGCGTAGATCTTTATGCACTATCCAAACTTGATTAACTCTGAACTTGGAACTTTGAAATGACAAAACTTAGGTTCTCCTTATGAAATGCGTCACAGATTGGGCTTTGAACTTGGGAATCTTCACTTTTTCTCCGTTTTTCCTACATTTGGCTACATATGCTACAAAAACATACTATGATACGATTTAGTGGCAAAAGCATATAAAAACAACCAAATAACATACACAAAAACACTAATAACGCTTCTAAAAACATGTTAACTTTGAGCGTTATCAATGCTGTCAAGTGATTCATTGCTTGAAGCAGTGAAGTTTTCATATCTCTGCTACAACAATGTCTTTTGGGTCTTCTTAGTAGCATCATTGCCACCAAACACAGAACAGATCTCTTCAAACAACTCTTTTGCAGTCTTGAATTTACTGAAACCAATGATCTGGTCTTTAGGAAGAGTCATTAGAAGTAAACTTCTGGCCTTCATATCATTCTTCTTTTGTGTTCTTTCATCACTAGTAGAAGGTGCAGAAATGTGGTTACTTCTTTGTCACCAACTTTCTCGTTCTTCTGAGTAGCTTTGAAAGAGTCACCAGTTAAGATGATCTCCCACAAAGCATAATCTTGAATGAGAAAGTATTGGTCAATCATTATCCTCCACATCTCAAACTCATTGAGTTTGAGCTTAGGAAGTCTTGGAGCAGAGTTGGACTGGTTGTTTTCCATCTCCATGGATCTGAGTGAATTGGTTAAGCTTAATTCCTTGGATCTTCTAAATCAAAGTATCAGAAACCTGGCTCTGATACCACTTGTAGGATCTAAACACACACCTTGTGTTAGAGTGATACTTTGAGTTATATTATTAAGCACGCAGAATATACTTAACAATACTTAGAATATGAATTGTATGATGTAATGTAAGTGAGAACAGTTGTAAGTTTAACACAAAGCTTCAATATTATTGATAATAATACGAGTGATCTTGCTTATCACTAGGGTTACACCTTGAAGCTTTCTAGGATTGATACGTACCTAGAACAATGACCTAGGACCTCCTTTTATGTCACAAGGAGTCCTTTACAAGATAAATATAAAGCTATCATAATAGAATATACACAAGATCTTTTCTATATTTATCTACATACGAATACATTACAGTTATCCTAACAGCAGTGGTAATAATATGTACTAGCAGTGGTAATGTGTTTCCACTGCTAGTGCATTCTTCAGCAGTGTCTTCCACAAGCTTATCAGTGGTAACTGTTAGCTTTATTCCCAACAGGTTGGATGAGTAACTTCGTAGGAAGAGTTAAAGGATTGCACGTCTTTGTAGGAAACTTCACCTGCGTTCCCGATTTTGTGATTCTAGAAGATATCCGCCCGGTAATAGATAGTTGCTTAACTCAAGTAGTGTTTGAGAAGCCATTTGTTGAGGCCTCTAAAATGAATTATGACCCATCCCTAGGGATAGTTAGATTCAAGGACGAGACCTATGAGATAGCCTACCAGATGTCATATGAGATTGAGCAATTCCTTCTTTTATCAAACATCGAGAAGGAGCATAAGCAAGCGGTCTACTATAGGAATGACGAAGATAGACGTAAAGGAGTAGACTATGTTATGAGTAGAATATTTGGTTTCTACAAAGAATGCTTGCAACTAGGTCTGGAATACAAGACTAGGCCCGAAGATGACCTAGAAAACGTGACCGAAGATGAGGTCACGTAATAGACCGTGACCTTGAGTCTAGCTACAAGACTCGTTAATAAAGAAAAGCGCTTCTTGGGAGGCAACCCAAGCTTTATTTGTTTGATTGTTTGTCTGTTTATTTTATTTTCTTCCGTATGTGTGTCTTTGATACGCGAGATTGCGACCACCCAACAGGTTTTACCTCTCAAGGGATCTTGAGAAGCTTGCAATCCCACCAGGCAGTGTATCTGACCGATGTAGTATAGTGTAGTGGTAAGTACGGGGGATTGATCGTTCTCTCACAGGGAATAGTGTTCGTTAGGTATGAAAAACTACTCTAATAGGTCTAAGGATGAGGGATGATTATTTTTGTATTTTTTTTATTTTTTTAAAGCAAGTAAAATCTCAGGTTTGAAGGAGTGGGCGGAATTAGCTGCTAGTCAACTAACCCAAAAACTACTATTGCAATTAAAATTAAAATAACAAGAAAATAAAAGGTTGTGAAACTTATATGGAGAAAAGTGTGTTTACTTAGATTTCCTTACTCTCTAACTATCTTTTACCGGTTAATTAGTGTGTATTAATTGCGTGGATGACGGGTGTATTCCTTAATACCATTCGTGGGGTGGCGTACGTACTTCCCCAACTCTATAAGCTCCTACTTCACTCCTATGTCGAGCCTGCTAGAAGCTCCTAACGTGGGATCATTAGAATTCGCTCATGCATTAAATACAACCATAAAAACCTAGTATGCATTGGTTCATGTTTCTTAAGACGTTCAAGCAAGTTACCGTATAGGAGGTTAGCCAGTTTTCTTAAGCCTAACATCGATAAACAATCATCCAATACAAGTAATAACACACCAAAAATCAATAATCAATAGTTAGGTTTCATTAGATCTAAGCAAACACAAAATAAATCTAGCCTAGCATGTTAATTTCAAGACAAGCATAAGATATAATTAACCAACACATAGACATATTGATTAATTTGAATGGAGACTTATCTTTAATTGAACATGGAAGAATCAAGGGTGAAAAACCCTTGAAAAAGCTGTCAAAGTCGTCTAGGGTTTGTTCCCAAAAAGTTGCACACTAATGAATGAAAAATAGAAAAGTATATATAGAAAATACACTCTGACGGCATCAGCTTATACGCTCTGACGCCGTCAGCTCGCCGCCATTAGGGTTCTCGGATGGCCTAGATCTACTTCTGACGCCGTCACTTGTAAACTTGTTCAGGGCCGTCTCTCTTCAACATTACACCTGACGGCCTACATTTCCTAACACCTGACGCCGTCAGGTGTAAACATCACATTTTCTTCTTAGGGCGTCACATATAGTTAGAATCCACTCCTTTGTCTTGGTTGGCTGACGGCGTCACCTTGTGACTCTGACGCCGTCAGGAAGGATTTCCAGCATTCTTTTGAGACTTTGTCATTTTCTTCACTTTATGCTCCAAAAACGTCCAAAATGAGGTGTTTTCTAGAATTCTTCTCAAAAGTACCTAAAATGACAAAAGGAAGGATTTAAGGCAATATTTGATCATATTAACACGAATTAGGGCTTAAATAACCCCCTAAAACGGGTACACTTTTCTCCTCATCAGTCTTATTTTTATTGTTTATGATTCATGTTTCAAATTAAATTGTGAAAATGCTTTATTTTGTTTTTAAGTTCGTCTTAACTGCATATAAAGGAATTTTGCAAAAGCTAAGTATAAGGGAGATCCAAATATGTTTACAAGAACAAAATTGAACATGAATCATAACAATATAAAATTAGCATACATATTAGTATTTGTTTGAGTCAAATGCTTGTATCGAGTCATAATGAATATTTTGCAGGATTTCCAGGAAGTAAGGTATAGGATTTTCAAGAAATTTTCCGAAAACTTAACATAAAAATTTCTGTCAGAACACTCTGGCGGCATCAGGCCTTAAACCTGAGGACGTCAGGTGTAAAATTCTGGAAAATAATTTTTACAAGTTTTGTTTTTCTTCCGGAAGCGTAATGTTTGATTAAGTCTTAACTTATAAACTACAGGAATCTGCAAATATTCATTCCACAAGCATTATATTTTATTCGCTTTCTAGGTATTTTTATTATAGGTAGATTTTACCGCTGATGTTATGTAAGGTTTCTTGTTTGTCATCTCAGGTTTAACANCTGGCGGCATCAGGCCTTAAACCTGAGGACGTCAGGTGTAAAATTCTGGAAAATAATTTTTACAAGTTTTGTTTTTCTTCCGGAAGCGTAATGTTTGATTAAGTCTTAACTTATAAACTACAGGAATCTGCAAATATTCATTCCACAAGCATTATATTTTATTCGCTTTCTAGGTATTTTTATTATAGGTAGATTTTACCGCTGATGTTATGTAAGGTTTCTTGTTTGTCATCTCAGGTTTAACAGGTTATTTTGGACAAGAGAATGATTTATATTCTGGAAGGGAAGCGTTGAACGTTCATTTTCTTGGAAGAAGATCTAACCATGTTACCACATTATCAACACAGAACGAATCAGGGGAGTATTTGTTTTCATTCTTTTACCTTCTTACTTTTTACATCTTTCTATTAGAACATTGGGGACAATGTTCAGCTTAAGTGTAAGGGGGGGGGGGTAATTGATGACACCTTAGAGAATGCAATCACACTTGATTATTGTTTGTTCGATAGTAAGTGTGTAATAAAACTGAAAGAAATACTTGTTAGGGTAATTTTAGCGCCAAATTTAAATTTTTTTACAACATGTAGGAGTGAAACTTTAGTCTTAATGAGCGTCTCATGGATAGGAGATTGTATGACTAGCACAATAACTGTACCAATCAAAAAATTTTCCACCCAAATATGTGAGGTTCGCCCCTAGAATTGTTAGGAAAGAAGCATTTATCTTTAATGCTTATGAGTGTACCGGTAGTACTTAGATTCTAGAACTTGCGTTAGTGACCATTCCAAGTCCACAAGTGAGACTACATTCGTGTAGTTAGGATTTACTACATGATAAGAGGCATTAGGATAACCCATGTTTTACACCCGTGATATAATTACGTTGGCTATATTACTCAAGTAATTCTCCCACATCTTTGCGATGTACCCATTTTTGGTACACGATACCCCTAGTACACCCCTCAGAGCCTATCTTTTTTGTTTCAAAATTTAAGCATCTTACTTAAAGGAAGAATTTGTTTACAATCCACCCCCAAATGTACAACCAAATCGCCTTAGCCTTCCGTGTATGCACTCATCTTTAGTGCATTATTGTTACAACATATGTTTAAACCCTTAGTTAATTGTCTAATCGATTACAAGGTTGCTAAGTCAAGTCATATCTTGTATATATTGTTTTGGGACGATTGGGACTCATGGGTAAAAGTACTAGTGTTATGGAGAAATGGGGAAGAACATCAATTAATACCCCCATATGTGCAAAATGTTTTAAAAAAGTACTCCAAGTGTTTCGATTATCTTAATTCGAGTCATTAGTATAGTTAATTGTAAGGTATGTAAAAGTTCAAGTGCAAGGGGAGAACCGAGGCCCCTATGATGTATTATTTTGGATGGTAGGGTAAGAATGTAAGCAAAAAAAAATGAGAAAAAAAATGAGAAAAAGAAAAGTGGAAAAAAAAACATACGGACTACCATCCACCTGTATCTTTTATTTATGTTTGTTTTGTTATATATTATTTAGTTTATAATTAGCATAAGTTGAGTCTATTCTTGGCTTAGCAACGCCTCATTGTACATGTAATTGACCAAGACGGTTGACTTGCCACCAGTAAAATTATCCTTTATCCAACAAAACCGTGTTTTTCATACCCTACACCTCATGTTATAACCCGTTGTAAAGCCCTCTTTGATGGTTATCCTAGGTGCTTACTCCTAGTGGAAGAGGTTTTCGATCCTTTCTCAAGCCTATGATAATCGACGTACTATGACAGGTAGTGAGTGATATCTTCCATTTCAATTTATGTTATATACTTCTATTAACACCCGAGAGATGTGAGTATCCAAACACTATTTGTGAGGTGCTAGTGTATAATCTCCGTGCTTATTTTGATTGAAGTGGAATGATTATTTGTTGTAAGTACTTTCATGTTAGCATTAAATGACCCCTAGCATGTATTTTGATTAGAATAAAAGCCCATTTGCTTGAGGACAACAAATCTCAAGTGTAAGGGTATTTGATGAGGCGAAAAGTGTTACGCTTTTAGAGGGTTATTTAAGCTTTAAATCGTATTTATTTGATCAAATATTGCCCCAAATCGTTCCTTTTGTCNAAGTACTTTCATGTTAGCATTAAATGACCCCTAGCATGTATTTTGATTAGAATAAAAGCCCATTTGCTTGAGGACAACAAATCTCAAGTGTAAGGGTATTTGATGAGGCGAAAAGTGTTACGCTTTTAGAGGGTTATTTAAGCTTTAAATCGTATTTATTTGATCAAATATTGCCCCAAATCGTTCCTTTTGTCATTTTAGGTACTTTGGAGAGGAATTCTGCAAAAGGGAGCATTTTGGACGTTTTTGGAGCATAGAAGTGAAGAAAATGACAAAGTCTCAAAATCATGCTGGGAACAGTACCTGACGGTGTCAAGCTCTACATGTGACGCCGTCACTTGTTGACAAAGAGGGGGATAATCAGTTTACACATGACGGGCCAGAGACTTTTTGGAAGATTACAAGGTGACGGTGTCACCCTTTGTGACGCCTAGGTGGTCACATGTAATTGTTATAAGGTGACGGGCCAGAAGTTTTTGTATGTGACGGCGTCAGGTGTAGATCTAGGCAATCAAGGAACCCTAATTCGGCGAGGTGACGGCGTCAGCCTAGAAAATCTATATATAGTTTTGCAATTTTCATTCATTAGTTTGTAACTTTTAGAAGAAAAACCCTAGTACGAGTTTTGTATATTTTCCAAGGGTTTTTCACCCTTTTATCATCCATGTTCAATTGAAGATAAGTTTTCTTTTAACTCATACAATATGTCTATGTGTTGTGTGATTTGTTCCTTTACTTGTCTTCACTTTAACATGCTAGGCTAGATTTCTCTTGTGTTTGCTTAGATGTAGTGAAACCTAGTTGTTAATTATTGGTTGATGGTGTGTTATTAATTGTGTTGGGTGGGTGAAATCAATGCCAGGCTTAAGAAAACTGGCTAACCTCCTAATTGGTAACAAGCTTGAACGTCTTAGGAAGCATGAATCGGATGTGTACTACGATTAATTGGTTGTATTTAATGCATAAGTGAGTTCTAGTGATCATTTGGTTTGGATACTAAATGTGTCGCCATAGGGTGAAGTAGGATCTTATAGAGTTGGGGAAGGACGTACACAGCCTTACGACTAGTATTAAGGAATACAACCCGTCATCCACACAATTGTAACATACTAATCAACCGGTAAAAGATAGCTAGGGAGTAATGAAATCTAAGTAAAAACACTTCTCACCATATAAGTTACACGCCCATTTTCTTTCTTGTTATTTTATTTTTATTGCTTTTGTAGTAATTTGGGTTAGTTGACTAGCAACTAATTCCGCCCATCCTTCAAAACCGAGATTTTACTTGCTTTCTAAAAAATATAAAAATACAAAAATAATCATACCTCACTTTTAGACCTAGTTTAAGTAGTTTTCAATCCTAACGAACACTATTCCCTGTGGAGAACGATCAATCCCCCTGTACTTACCACTTCACTATACTACACCGGGCAGGTACACTGCCTGGTGGGGATTGCAAGCCTCTTGAGATCCCTTGAGAGGTAAAACCTTTTGCGTAGGTGCAATCCTGCGCATCAGATGCCTCTATACAATTGTTTTTACCTTGATTACCCGATATCTGCATATGTTGCTCATATCTTATGATTAAAACCTTGTGCTCAACCTTATTATTTAAACCTATGGATTACACTCAACCTTTGTGTTGACTTTTTAAGCATGTGTTTTAGGTACTAATAATAATAATAATTAGCTTTAGAGCTTGATGTTTTGGGCTTGGTGGAGTGGCTAAGGCTGAAGAGGCGTTTCTGTCAAGGCAGCTTAACTATCTTTACTGTCTTTAATTGCATGTCATTCGTAAAACCTTTTTGTGTCTTTTGTTTCTTCCACTGCTAAGCTTTGTTTATTTTCCGCTGCAAACTCTATTTACTTTTTCCGTTGCTACTTTGATTTAAGAGTCTCTGTATTCTAAATGGTTTGTAATTCAAATGATATGTTTTGCAACATTTATAAACGTCCCGTGTTGTGGTCGTTAGCTATAAATGTTCCTGGTTTCTATTTGCGTAATATCCCCAGTATGTCAGCTGCCGTATCCGAGTTGGGGGTGTTACATGTTGGCCTGTGATGGTTGCGGCAGATTTTACTTCTATCCACTTAGTGAAGTAATCAATAATGCCCCACATTTGTAGAACGGCCACGGGGAAGTAATTGGCGTTAGGTTTTGTTGCGGGTGTCGTGGGATCGGCTTGTGAACTTGACAATCTTGGCTTGCTAGAATCAGCTTTCTTGCGTCCTTATGCTGTTAGACCCGTTTCCCGAGTACTTGGACCCCACCCTAGATAAAATGGGCTAAGGGCCTTACGTGATTGGTTAGTCAATGAATGTTGCATAATGGTCAAACCCGATAGTCAATTTTGTGATCAAAGAACATATTATAAGGTTATGAAAGTATGTTGGGTCAAATCTAGAAAAGAAATAGACTACAAGGACCTAAGTTGCCAAGGACTAAATGAGTTATAAGTAGGATGTGGTTAAAGTAGAAATATAGGGACTTGAGGGGCTTAATGTGTTAATGGACCAAACTAGCTCAAGTAACTAGTTAAATATCTAGTTATCCCTCATTTTTCCATAAGGTTCTAGAGGGTGCTTGTGTGGTCCGGTTTTTAGAGAAGAAAAGAGAGGGAATAATGGAGTTGGTGATCATGGAGGAAAAGTTAATTATTTCACATCAAGATTGAAGTTCTAGCAATAATCTATCACAAGTAAGTAGTCTATTTATCTTGGGTTTAAATTAGTAAGTTATGAGGTTAATCATCTTATACTCAATCTATGATTATGTGGTGATTAGAGATGTTGGAGGTAAGAGTATGGTTGTCCAAACCATTGTTATGGTTGTTTGATTATGTATTAAGTGTTTAGGTGTATGATGGTTTTGACATAGGATGATGATGGTGATGATGATGATGATGCCTTGACGTGGTAGTTAGCTTGGATGATCAAGGTAAGTAACTATAGTTATTACATGTTTAATATGTATGTTCTCATATTATGTGATAATGAATGAGGTTGTAGGAATTAGTCTTGGAATAGTGAGTTTTATTGGATAGGAGGTTGCTTAGTGAGCTTATGCAAGGGTTAGTTGTTGATCTTGGAATTAATAAGGTATGTTTTATGATTGTTTTGTGTACAAGTTCATATGATGATGGGTTGTAGATAATGGTAATGCCTATGGTGTATGGAGATGAGGTTGATGTTAATGTGTTAAGATTTTCAATATGTGTTCATGATGCATATGTGTGAATGGAAGGACTAATTATGTATTAACTTAGTTACTTACTAAGCGAAAGCTTACGTTGTAGTTGTTAATGTTTTGTAGGTTTATGTGTGAAGGAGATGATATGGCTTGGATTAAGGGTAAAGGAATCTAAGTGTGGTTTAAAAGGTTGGAAGGTTGTAATTGATTGGGAGCTTAGTTATAGATACCGAGCTCATTGATGAAGTTATGCCCTGAGAGTCTTTAAAGGGTTTTTGTGTCGCTTGTTAAAGGTTAAGTTGTGTCAAGTGTGTTAGAGTACGTGGTTGGTAACGGTTGTTATAGTAACAAATCTAAAGTAAATGAATTATGTTTCAAAGGGGTGTTTGGGTTAATGTGTAATTATACCCATTTTGGGTTGTAAACGGGTCATACGGTTATGGAGACGGTGTATTATATTATGTTAATGATTTCTAGAAAGTTTTGTTAAGTGTCGAGTCTCGGAAATTGGTTTTTCGGAATTAGAGCTATTATAGTTTTCTTTGTAAAAATCTGCAGCAGGCATATGGCCATATGAAATTTCAGCATATGGGCATATGGCTGCCTCAGAGATTTTGTATAAGGGTATATTGTTGGGTTTTAAAGTTAACTCTACTTCTGTGATATCTCTACTGCTGGCAGGCAACTCTACTGCTAGATATCTCTACTGCTGAGACTCTACTGCTGGAAGAATACTGCTGTATTATCTCTGCTGCTTAGTGATAAGTTTGTATACGCGTCTTTATATTTATAGTAAAGATGTCTTGTAATATTCTATTGTGTTAGAATATCTTTGTCTTGTGTAGGAAGTTGATGTAAGGTGTATAAAAGGAGATCCTAGGGTTTGTCTAAAGTACGTATTATTCTAGTATTCATACACTTCAAGGTTGTAAAACCCTAGCACTATTCAGAGTGCTCGTATTAATTATATTGAAGTGTTTAAGGTGTGAATTACTTTTGTTCGTGTTCTTCTTAAGTTAATTACTATATTCCGCATAGTGATTAAGGTTATATACAAGTCAGCTTCTATACATTATTGTCTTGGTTTATCTAAGATAATAATTCTAGATCAACTGCTCAACTGGGATCAACAAGTGGTATCAGAGCTTGTGATCTAGAAGCTGTGATCAAGAAGAACTCAACCAACTCACTTGCTTTCTTTTCAACACAACTATAGCAATGGGTGATGAAACTCATATGGTAACTGCCTCCAAGGTTCCTATGCTGAAGCAAGGTGAGTACCAGTTATGGAAGATGAGAATAAGGCAATACATTCGCATGATTGACTACAAGATGTGGGATGCTATTGTAAAT
>LBNU01038319.1:122276-134280 GCA_014162995.1 Artemisia annua | reverse complement strand
CTGGCGGACCCGGCGGAACCTTCACAAGGGTTCCGCCCGTTGAACTCCAGGGTTCCGCCAGGTCTGCTGAATACCAACCTTGCACACAAAGTAAAATCCTACAATACAATGTCAAGTCACATCACATAGGTAGCATTGACTCCATGAGGAGTTCTTCTATGCAACCATCAATGCCAAAGAGAGTCAAACACACAATGCACTAATATCATGTGTAATGATGAGATGTGACATAAAATCATGACATGAATATATTCAAATGATGGCAAAGACTCATGTGGCTAATGAAGATGCATGAACTTATTATATATGATGTGACACAACACATTCAATTCATGCAAGACTCAATCATACAATGTCACATTAATCCTACATGCTACTTAAATATGACTTAAAGCTCATGGCAAGTCAAACACACAATGTATACTTAAAGAGCATAAGGACACAAGTTAGTTAAGATCATGTTGTGACATAACAAGCTAGAACATGTTAGGGTAGCTTAGCAATTACTAAAATCAAGTACGCAAGTAAGCATTAAGGCATACATGAATGCTTGATGTGACAACTCTAATTTAAGTCACATCAACTTAAAAGCTAGACTTCATCCTAACACATAGCACATGCAAGACTTCAATACTTGATGTGACAATACTTATTAAAAGACATAAGTCACTTCCATTAAGTTATGCATTGATTCATGTCAAGTTTAAACATAAAATACATTTATGAAAAACTATTTATAAAGCTTTCATTTAAACAATATAAAACAAGTTCATGTTTAAATAGAAATGCAAAGCTTAGTTATATAAGACTTAGAAACTAAAGTGATGTTTTATTACAAGCTAAAGTTTGTATCTTGTCATTAACAAAACTTAGCAAAGATCGTTAAAATATAAATAACGTTTTTAGGCGATATTTGTATTAACAATATGATTTCTGAAAGTACATGTAAACGCGTGATTTCTAAAAGTACATTTACATGGTTTAACTACACACGCAATAATCTCCTTTGGTAGTCCATCTACATGGTTTCTAAATGTAGATGAAGGAGATTATTGCTTCATTAACAAACATTTTTATGCTTCTTTATTTATATGATTTCTGAAAGTACATGTAAACGCGTGATTTCTAAAAGTGCATTTACATGGTTTAACTACACACGCAATAATCTCCTTTTGTAGTCCATTTACATGGTTTCTAAAAGTACATGAAGCATAAATAAAGCAAAATACATATTCCTAATTTGTTGTATTCACTTTTTACCCTAACATGATGTGGATACAACTTTCACATGGCTAATTTACTATAAAAATGATCATATTCCCTTTCTATATAATAAAATCGGCAAAATAAAAGAAATGACAACTAATATTCATTTATTTTCATTTTTGTGTGACCGTAACTTTGACCCATATATCTTGATATTATTGTTGTTTCTTTGAAATAGAAATAAGCATCCAAACATTATATCACAGTATGGTACACTGGCATAGTTGCATACATAGATGTAGATCGATCATACATGCATCTATATAAAACCTTCGCCTAGATTTCAAAATAGATATAGAAAAGCCTCGGTTAAATTGGATGCGGCTGTATTATGATCCTTGCAAATCTATTTCCTAATTATTTTCTCGGCCTAGCTCCTTGCTAGCATAGACGACGAAGCTTACGAAGGGCATGGAGGGGTGGTGTCCCTCCAAAAATTGTTTTCCTTGCTATATTTTAATGTTTGTTTTTTACATAAAATATATATATATATATAATATTGAAAATTTTACATGCATGGCCTCTCCAAAAACATATAACTCAAGTGTGGCCCCTCCAATTGAACTGGTGAAGCTTAGTCCCTGCTTGCTTGCGCTTTTTTAACAAGATTCCGTCCAAGAAAAACAATATAGATACAAACAGGAATAGCAAGAAGTAATTTATTAAAAAACGTTTTGCGGACTTGCATTTCCTAGCAAGTACTTTTTGATCATGCGAGATTCTCAATTAAAACGAATAATCAACATATTTATGTACATATTTATTTTGCCAAGTAATAGTCTAGTTTTTCTTTACTAGCTAGTAATGTTTGATGATGACTTAAAATAGACTACCAAAGGAGATTATTGCAGATAATTATGAATGGAATACATTCTTATCCGATCTTATTTTTACGTTTTAAAGCAATTTTTATATTGACCATGTTTTATAGTTATCACAACCACATTAGAATTATCATCTCATGCAAAAACAATAGGTTCCAGCATCTAAACTGTTAATCCAAACCTCACCCATGATTAATAGCAACAACAGATTAAACATAGACAATAACAGACACAAACCAAACAGAAACAAAAACAAAATAATGACAGTAACATACTAAAAAAATAAAACAAAAAAACAATCAAAACAAGAATTATGAATTCACCCACACTCACAATTCTTATCAATATCAATTTATGTAAACTGAGATGTGATCAGAGCAGGATTCCTTGCCTCTCAAGGAGGTAGGTCAAGATAAACACACCATAAAACTCACACAAATCAAATACTATAAGATTTAAAAGGGAAAAAAGATTTCTTTACATTGCTTTACAACAGAGAACAACGAAAGACTAGACACACTATACTCTTTATTCACTTAGTTAAAAGATATAGTGAAAGATCAACAACAAAAATACCTAAAAACATCGACCAAACAAAAAACTCGCAATTCACAAATTAAGGTTTCAAGATTCAAACCCTATTTTACATAGGTGACCAATTGACCACCACTAGGGCTGAGAATCGTCTCAGTATCAACGATTCAACTACAAAAAATACCAGATCTACCACTAGAACTAAAAAGCCCTAATTAACTGAAACCTAAGATACTAAAAACACCAATTTGATACCCAAGAATCAAGAACCACCAATTTAAATGATTGATAGCTCTTATACCATGTAAAAATAACGATTTCAAAAATAACTACACCGATATTGTACTCAACCAACCACCCTACGTGCTTTATTACTAAAACTAGATCAGTACAAGTTTTATCAAACTAGTGCAATTAACATACAAAAGAAATGGTTTTCCCCAATCGGATGCAACCAACAAATACACATACACACTTACAATCAACCTTACTACGACACTTAACCCTAACAATGATCAAGGCGATCAAAAGACTAATATAAAACCAGACCAAACATTGAGACATAATGATAATATTAGTCCCTCCACTTTATAACCAATGAGTTTGTAGTATACCAAGTATGCTTTCAACATTAGAGTGCTAGGTGCAGTGCGGATTATCTGCAACGCCAGCTCAGCTTTTACCTTGTAACATTCATATAACACAAAACCAAGAAAACACATTCCCCAATAATATTTCTACAACACATCACAAAAACCCCACTTTCCACTAAAAAATAAATTAAAAAAAAATCACACACACAAACTGTGCGTTATGTGTATAACGTGTGTGGGCCTCTAAGACCATCTGTAATGGATGATTGAAAAGTCAGTCGGTCCCTCTTTTGGGACGTGTCGCCCTATTACATGGGGTTAGTTATGTTATAACTCGGTCCTCCCATTGTTTGTGTGTGAGTGTGTTGTTTTTTTAACTTTTTTGTGAGGTATTTTTGTTTTTAAGTGAGATGTGGTTTTGGTGGTGACCGCAGTCGTCTTATTACACTAACTTGTTCATGAAAAAGGTTGTAGTGAGCTGGTGCTGATGTGCGAGTGGTAACTGCCGTCACAAAAGTGATGATGTAGTTTAACATGTTATATGTATCAAAATTTTCCTATAACGGCTCTATAATCTTAGCTCTTTTAATACTTATGACTTATCAAACTTTATTTTCTGTTCCGTTTTTTTATTTCGCAGTTTTATAATAAAAACAAATTAAAAAAAAAAAAAAAAAAAAAAAAAAAAAAAAAAAAAAAAAAAAAATTAATTTTCTGGTAACTTCTACACAGTTTTTACAACTAGGATAAATTTTTCATAATTNTTTGTTGTATTCACTTTTTACCCTAACATGATGAGAGGATACAGCTATTTCATGTGGCTAACTTACTATAAAAATGATCATATTCCCTTTCTATTTCATAAAATGGGCAAAATGAAAGAGATGATATTATTGTTGTTTCTTTGAAATAGAAATAAACATCCACAGATTAAATCACATTATTGTACAATTGCATAGTTGCACGTATATATGTAGATAAGCATAGCATTTATATATGTAGATACATCATACATGCATCAATATGAAACAATTTACCTTCATGGCTTCACCTAGAATCTCAAATAGATATAGAACAGCCTCGAATAATTGGATCCGGTTGTATTATGATCCTTGCAACTCTATTTGCTAACTGTTCTCGGCCTAGCTAGCTCCTTGGTAGCTCTTTCATAATAAAATTCCGTCCAAGAAAAAAGGTATAAATACATACAGGAATATCAACAAGTAATTTTCTTGAAGAGACGTTGTGGACTAACATTTCCTAGCAAGTTTTTGATCATGCGAGATTCTCAATTAAAACGAAAAATCAACATATTATGTACATGCATGTTTATTTTGCCAAGTAATTGTCTAGTTGACCTTTTTTTCCTAGCTAGAAATGTTTAATGATGACTTAAAATGGACTACCTCAGGAGATTATTGCAGATAATTATGAATGAAGATTCATTCTTACCCGATCCGAAACATTTTTATTAGTTATGTTTATATGGAATAACTATAGATAAATATCTTGGGTTTCAATAACTTCTTGGTTTATTTTACGTATTAGGAATTGAGCTTTTTAATACAATTTGCAAATTTTTTCTCACGTACTATAAATATCACATCTTTTTCTCAGTATAAATACATGACATTTGATCACTCCATATATTTTAACCCATCACCTTTTCAATCATGGAGAGCAAATACGGCGTAAATGTTTTCGTGCGTGGAACCAATGGCAAGAAGCACCAAATTACCCCGGTTCTCAAAAACACAGGCTCATCAGAACTCACACGGAATTTTCAGGTGAAGTTCACTATTGATGAGGCCGCGGGACTAGAAGACCGTCTTAATCTAGTAATCAGGATTAAGGCGGTTAAATGGATGTTTTTCAGTAAAACTTTGGTTAAAGTACGTGTGCGGATAAAAGACCTAGTGGAAGGTATTACAAAAGAAGGGAAAGAGAGTCAGTTAGTTAGTTATCCAATTGTTAATGAGAAGGCGGAACTGGGAGCTTCTCTCACTTTTTCGTACAAGTTTCGGAAGATATTTCTACGTACAACAAGTTCGGAACTCGAAGTTTCTTGCTCGTGTGGCCCACGTTGCTGAGCATGGACGTGAGGGTGGTGGTGGCGGTTGTGGTGGCAGTGGTGGAGGCTGTTCTTAGGTTGGCGGTTGTGGTGCGAATCATGTCAAAAATAGTATGTTTTGGTTGTTAATTATGTTTATTATAATAAATGTTTGATCAGTTTTTGAAATTGTTATCAAACCCTTTTTAATTAATGGCCGAGACCAAGATATCTGTATGTCAAAGTTCTTAAGTTTTATAAATATTATTATACACTTGATCGTTGTCTAATTATATATATTATTAAAACCGGTGCGAAACGACGTAGTTTTGCCCCACTTTTTTCCCGCCAAAATTTTGGGCCCAACTTTGGCCTGCTTTCCGTGACCCAACTCTGTGACCCAATGACCTTTTTATACCACTTTATATACACGGATGAGATCTGGAATTCTCCAGATGCATCTCTCTCAGACTCACACACACGCACCACACAATCAAGAATCAGTGATAATGTTCGAAGGATGGGGAAGTTCGGATATCATATCATCGAAAACCATGGTCGACTGGTTATGTGGTGGTGCGGTGACTGGCAGTGTTCTTTGGTTGTTCCTTCAATTTGTAAGTTTAAATTTGATGTTTTTGCTTATTTGGTCATGCCATGTTTTATGGTCTTATCTATGTGTTGCTTAGATATGAATTTGGGTTTATTAAAAGTGTTGATTAAATGATTAAACACGGCAGCCATACCTTGATTGTGGTTGCAGCCATGTCGGGTATGTTAGTTAACAGTTAATAGCCATGCCAGGTATGTGTTGCACACCAAGTGCTTGATGAAATGCTTAAATGAAAAATATTAGGTTTAACTAGCGAAAGCAACCCATTTTATGAGGTTCAATGGCCATGGTTGATGGTGTAAATGAAGCGTATTACACAGCCACGACAACAAAGAAGTCGGCCAGTGACGGAGTAAATAATAAACATGTCGGACTATATATACTTGAAGCATGAATAATGGACAAGTTAGGACTCATTTACATATGAAAATACAAAAAAAAAAAAAAAAAAAAAAAAAAAAAAAAAAAAAAAAAAAAAAAACAACCCTCAAAGGTGGAATAATATTGTTTCGATTCAGTTGTAATATGTTTTCCTTTTACAAATAAATCGGAGGGAAAAGAATTCACGTGTTATGTGGATCTATGTTTGTGATTGTTTGTCTAAATCTATTTTTAAACATGTTCTTAGTATTTACTATGGGATTAATTTCAGGGCTGACGGACTGTTTAGTCAAGATTATTACGGATTACAGGACTGAAATGGCTCTAAAATTGTTGTAAGATATACTTAAGTACTTTCCACTTTCACTATGCTACTAATAGCAATCTATTTTAGTATCATCATCTGCCAAAAGAATATTGTCAGAACATATTGTTAACCTTTTTAGTCAAATATTCCCAAAAAAAAAAAAAAAAAAAAAAAAAAAAAAAAAAAAAGGCGTGCAATATACTTAAGCAGGTGAGATTGATCACGTTATGACCATTATTTTTTCTTTAAATTTTACAGGTGGTACCGTGCCTCGAACAAAGGTTGTGATGTCGGTCAGCTGAATAGCTGTGGCGGTACACAGGAAGCTTCAACTAGGTGTTGGCAGAAAACACGATATCTATAGGTTTTAAGCCATACAGGGGGGCACAAAAGTTAAGGTTGAACAAGACTGTGGACATTGAAAACGTGATGGTCAGTGTAACATTACTATGCAACAAGAATGAATTGTTCTTTTAAACTGGATATTTGCTAATAAATTTTCTCTGTCTTCTTCAGGTGGTGCTTAAGTTTGACCGCAACAATAGCAAATGATGCAATTTGGTCCTTTCTTTCGAGCAAATGGCTTTGCTACGGTATCATAGGGAAGACCTCACCATCTGATATGAACACTACTGTTGCTATCTTGAGTCCGATACAATGCTTTAATATTAGGTGACTGGATCAGGTATGTGAACATTGCACACTTAAGATTGATGAGCTAGCATTTCTATGTTAGTTTGCAATTATATTTCTGCAGAACTTAAGGTATGGAAACTCAATGATTTAGTTCTAATAGCCACTTATTGTAATTTTACAGACCTGTGCATATTCTAATGTTGGTAATCTATAGATTTTAAAGTTTGCTAATCAAGTTAGTACTAATTTATTTTTTTCTATTGGGTTATCCTATAGAATGACAAATATAAAACTCTTATGTTTATAGAAGTGTTATGTTTCGACAAGTGCTAAACATATATGTATCTCTCTTTATTACTGCAGGCGTTCTTAATGATACCCAAAATAGACGCACGTGGTTGGAACAGGATGCTCAACAGCGTGGCTTTCAGGTACCCCAAAGTTGTAGCTTCCACAGTTCCGCGTGCTTCTGGGATTCTCTTCGTTTCAAATCAATGAATATGGTTATTGGAAGTTACTACTATCCCCGGAAACCACTGCTAATTTTTCAAGATTATTTGAGGTATTTTTTTTCTCTTTAATATTTCAAAGCAGGTTGTTCTACCATTGGAGTTACCGCTAACGGATGTAACTTTGATTGTAGGTTAATTGCAAATATCAGTGCAATGCTCTTACAGAATAAACAGATGTGCTACCAGTTATCTCAAGCGAAAGGTAAAATCGTAGGTGACGGTCTTTTCATACCATGTCTATTAATGCTAGAGCATCAACCATCAAGATTATATACAAAATTGAAATGTTTTTCCGCATTTGAATTTTTGTATACTGGAATGTCTGGTAGGAAAATTGAAAAAGAATGGCGCGAACAACTGGAAATTGGCCATGGGAACGATGCAAAACAAGTTGCTGCAGCTGATTCAATATCAAGGCCGAATAACCATGCGTCCTATCCCGTGCCCGATAAGCAGAAAGGTATGTTTTAGATCAAGTAACAACAAAATATTTCAAAAGAAGAAACTCTATGAAAATTATTGCAGGTATATTTTCCGATCTATAATCGTCGAAATAAGGATACCAAACATTTTTCAGACGACAACCTTGCTTGCTACCTGGTAAATAGCTCGGTTCGTCGTATTTCATATTTTCTGCACACATAATCTAATGCTGAGTTTCCTGCTATTATTAGGACTCAATATGCAGCAAAAGTGTTATAGAACCTTATTGGAAGATACTACACAAGTATGGGCCTTTCTTTGTTGTACGTAACTATAACCAGTTGTGCCTAGATTGAATACTTTGTGTCTTCTTTTATATACATTTCTTATGGCGTGTTAAAATTTGTAGAAACGTTTTGCAGGGTGACCCATTGCTGTTGATTTCTCGACAGTGACTGATTTCCAGCAACCCGGTTGAAGGCAATACCAGGATAACACCTGCAACTGTGGTGACCATTCCAACTTCATGCATGTTAAGAAGCTCCGCATGTTAGCTTTAATCTTAAACAACCTGAGATAAGACTGTAATTGAATTTAAACATGAAATACTCGACCAATGGGTAACTAACTTAGGTGGGTTACGCAAAGATATGATGAGATGTTTGCTGATGCGGGTTCGGAGGTTGAAATGGGTAGGTTTGGCAGTCAAAAATGGTGTGTTTAGGTGCTGAAACGCGGGCTAAAAATGGTGGGTTTTGATACTGAAATGGGGGCCGTCGTGGGTGTGTTTGTATGCTAAAATGGGTGCAAAAAAGGTTAGATTTTATTTGACCCAGTTGTTAACATAGCTATTTTTTTTGCTGTTAATGTTTCGGTTCACTAATGAACTATTTCGTGCACAACCAGGAATAGGCCAGATGCACGCAGCAGTGGAGGAGGCACACACCAGAATATGCTCGAAGGCGATCTCAAGCTGTAGCAAAATCGGAAGCAAAACAAAATAAAGGCCATGAGTGGGAAGCATCTCCGCAGGCATTATTGGAGGTATTGAAAGCATTATGTGGCATGGTATTGGAAATAAATCTGTCAAAATAACAGGACTCAGACATGAACATGTAACATATGGTTGTTTAGCATTGCTTATTAGTGTAAGTGCTTATAGGGTTTTTCCAAGAATGGTTATTGAGACCGCTTTTGGGGGACGTTTTAAGATTACTTATTGTCGTCGACGTTGTGAATTTCATATTGTTGACTCCTCATACATTGATAAGGTGGTGTTGCATTTGCGTTCGCGAATCCATCTGTAATACAACGGGGAAACCTATCTCGGCCAAAAAAAAAGGCCCGCCCGCAACGCGGCGGATTATCGCCAATCTTGTTTGTTTGATGGTTTGATATACTTTGTATGATATACAATAGATCGAGTACATTAAAGACGTAGGTATATGTCTGTACAAAAAGTGAATAATGAGCTTGAAGCCATGCCATATGTCACACGTTATTTCTTTTTTTTTTTTTTTTCTTTTCTCTTAGAACGATATTTCACTTAAAAGATCTTGCAAGAAGTTGGAGAAAGAAAATGATTACTAACATGTCAATACTATTACCGAGTACTTCATCCGTCCCAAAATAAGTGTCCAGTTTGATTTTTCAGAGTAAAATTAGTTCAACTTTGACATTAACTATTTTTGTTATTGTTATATAATAGTTGATGAAAAATATATAAATGAATTGAGTTTTAAGTGTATTTTTCAATGGTATAATTTTTTGTCAAGTATTCTATACCACATAAAAAATATTTAAGGTCAAAGTTGAACCAGTTTGACTCTGAAAAGTCAAACTGGACACTTATTTTGGGACGTATGGAGTATTATTTTTAGAACGCCATATATGGGGTTTTGTCCGTACAATAGCTGTCTACTTTCCCAAATATCCCGATATGGTACATGTACTTTTTTTCGTGCTAATATGGTACGTGTACGTTCGTTTTCGTGTTAATATGGCCATTTTTTGACCGGATACCGGGTGCACCGGCTAGCAATTTCCCAACTTGTGGTTTTTTTTTTTTTTTTTTTTTTTTTTTTTTTTTTTTTTTTTTTTTTTTTTTTTTTTAAGGCTTACGTGGAAATATACCACCTTTCTCGACCCATATGTCCCTCTTACCTATAAACCCGCCCCCCCCCAAAAAAAAAATATAACGTTAAAATAAACAACAACGGGAGCAAAAACAATCAGTTACCAACATAACCTCAAAAGTTCATCACTGTCTTTGATTCTGCTTAAATCGAAAAATCATAATCGTCCCTCAATCTCTATTTTTCGAACAAAAGGTACAAGTTAAACAATTTTGTTCCTAAATGCATATTTCGATTGATTTTTCGTTGTCAAACTGAAATTAAGGGTATGGGTTTTTGTGTTTGTTGTTGCGTTTTTGTGTTATAAATCATGTGGGTTATGCGTAATTGAAAAAACCTTCAATCGAATTTGAATAATTTCGAATTTAGGGTACATATATTCAGAATTGGGTTTTGTGTTTTCATCATATTTAGTTTAAGTTTCTTTGTTTTAAGTTGTTAGTATGTGGCACTTGAAAGTTGAAACATGTCATTGACAACAGGTCCATAATTTGGTGTAGCTTGTGGTTTGAGATTGGTACTTAACTGGTGTAGCATTTGCTGTGATATAGGAGGGATTATTATAGCTTAAGTTTGATTGAAAATGAATTAACTTATGGGTTATTTATACAGGTCACACTTAGTTTAGTAATAAAAACATGGCCCTACACTAGCTAAATTTGCTTGTTTCTATGTTTGGTTTTGCGATATATGGTGTGTGCTTGTACGTACTGTATTGAGTACTCGAGCACCTTGGTTGTTTCTACAAAAGGTGATATTACTTATGAAATTGTTCAAGTTCTTCGTATTGCAGGTAACTGTGTGGCTTCTCAACCCCAGGCAAGATGGTCAATGTACCGGGTTTCCGAAGCATTGAGTAGCGTAGCACAAGAACTAGGCGGCTCACAACACTATGATGAGTTTCCACTTCTTTTTGACACAAATGATACGGACTAGATTGTTTGAGCTGTGGAGCTGAAGAAGTGGGGAGAAGCTTTGGCCATATGGTTGGTGGTGGTGGTGTGAGGCGGAGGTGACGGGCGTGTGTGTGGTGGACTGCCATGTTAATGGTGGGTTAACGGCATTTTTTTTTGTTTGGTTGTAAAGTCAACTTATGTTCTTGTTTATGCAATGATGGTTTTTGGTTTTGCTGACTGGGGCATGCCACGTCAGTAACAACAATACTAACAGCTAAAAAATTGAAAAAGTGGCCATATTAACACGAAAACGAAAGTACATGTACCATATTGGCATGAAAAAAAGTACACGTACTATATCAGGACATTTGAGAAAGTAGACAGCTATTGTACGGACAAAACCCGCCATATATGTCACAAGTTGATTCTGAAATTTGAATAAATTAATTACCTAATATTGACATACTCTTTCGATAAGGCAATTAAAATGTGATTGTACAAAAAATATGCACACAAATTATAATAAAGATAGTCAAAGAGCACACGGTACTATAGCTTAGGCCATGCGCCAATTCAATGTGTACTCACGCCATGGCACCCTTGTCACCGTGCCATCGCTTGAGCCAGTGCTTGCATTTCTATTTTTTTCCCCCTTTCTTGACCGTGGGTTTATGTTTTATTTCATGTTGTTTTTGTGTTTGATGTGTGTAATGTGTGTGTGAAGTGTGAATGTATTTAGTGTATGTGAGTACTGACGTTCAATTTTTTTTTTTTTTTTTAAATCAAATTTATAGGTAAGGATTTTGAATTTGTACAATACTAATTTTAGTCAAT
>LBNU01038319.1:99791-115985 GCA_014162995.1 Artemisia annua | reverse complement strand
AAAAAAAAAAAAAAAAAAAAAAAAAAAAAAAAAAAAAAAAAAAAAAAAAGAACTTCTATAGTAAACATTTATTAAGAAATTTTACTTATGCTAAGTCTCCAATGCTTTTTTATATTTATGAAACAAATAAAAAAGAGTAGTAATGTAAGTACTAGTAGTAGTTTTCTTATGCACATAACCAACAAATAGAGAACAAATAGATATAAATATTATTACCAACCATTAAAAGAAATTCCGTCTTAGTAAACTTTAAGCTCTTTTATAATTTTCAAAAGTAACTTGACATCAACCAATTTTTTTTTAGCTGCAATTATATTAACTAGTAAGAAGCTAGGAAAATGGAATTACAAGGTCAATTAATGATAGAATGTTACAAGGATTACAAAACTATTATATCCAACTAGAGGTGATATTTCTACTCCTACTAGAATTCCAATTGTACAACAACTATTTTACATCATTATAAAGCAGCTCTTTTGAGGTCGTTTGAGGTTGAAAACGGTTTTGTTTTGATGATTCCATATAGCCCAAATAGTTGTGTTTACCACTAGAATGAAGAATTTCCCATGCTTGTGAGCCATGGGAAGCCGGTCAGCCATGGTTAAGATAATGTTCATTTTTAGTTGCTTTTTCTATCGCGTTTAGCAATATGTGTAATTCAATATTTCTAAAATCTAATACTACATAAAGATAAGAGGAAACTTTCACAGTCTAAAACAATATAATAAACGTAGAAATTATATATTAACGAAAAGGAGATGCAGATATTTACCGGGTCGTTGACCTTTTACCAAAAAAAAAGGAGATGCAGAAAGAAAAAAAAAAAAAAAAAAAAAAAAGCATGCTGATCAATTTCTTTTGTAGTTCTAAATAATATGGATGAAGATAAACCAAAACATTCAGTGAACCATTTTTTTTTTTGTTGGTAACTTCAAGTAAATCCTTATTTGTCAATAACCATTGTGTATACAGCTCTTGCGACTTGCCAAACGTGAAATAAAAGTCCGCAGCGAAGCACGGTTGCTGATATACTAGTTGATAACTACAGTAATATGCTAATCTTAGTAAACTTTAAGCTCTTTTATAATTTTCAAAAGTAACTTGACATCAACCAATTTTTTTTTAGCTGCAATTATAATAACTAGCAAGAAGCTAGAAAAATGGAATTACAAGGTCAATTAATGATAGAATGTTACAAGGATTACAAAACTATTATATCCAACTAGAGGTGATATTTCTACTCCTACTAGAATTCCAATTGTACAACAACTGTTTTACATCATTATAAAGCAGCTCTTTTGAGGTCGTTTGAGGTTGAAAACGGTTTTGTTTTGATGATTCCGTATAGCCCAAATAGTTGTGTTTACCACTAGAACGAAGAAGTTCCCATGCTTGTGAGCCATGGGAAGCCGGTCAGCCATGGTTAAGATAATGTTCATTTTTAGTTGCTTTTTCTATCGCGTTTAGCAATATGTGTAATTCGATATTTCTAAAATCTAATACTACATAAAGATAAGAGGAAACTTTCACAGTCTAAAACAATATAATAAACGTAGAAATTATATATTAACGAAAAGGAGATGCAGAAAAAAAAAGCATGCTGATCAATTTCTTTTGTAGTTCTAAATAATATGGATGAAGATAAACCAAAACATTCAGTGAACCATTTTTTTTTGTTGGTAACTTCAAGTAAATCCTTATTTGTCAGTAACTATTGTGTATACAGCTCTTGCGACTTGCCAAACGTGAAATAAAAGTCCGCAGCGAAGCACGGTTGCTGATATACTAGTTGGTAACTACAGTAATATGCTAGCATATACATTCAACTACTCTCTTTGTCCACTTCACTACATCAGTTTGTCCCAAACTAAATAAACACTTAAATACAATCCATTAAAAAGTTTTGAAAGTTTAAATGCGTGACATTTATTGATGAACACTGGAATTATTGTAATTTCATGTGACAGATACGAATGAATTGCAAAGGCCCAAAATCATTAGCCCAATAACCCTCCATCTATACGGGTAAACGAAGAGCTTTTTCCCGTCCAAGCTATCCGGAGAAGGCGAGCCTTTTTTGACTCAGATGTACGCAGCCTTACCGGGTAGTCCTGAGACCATTTCTGACCCTTCGATGGCCACCCCCAAATGTACACACCTAGCGAGGTTTAAACCCTTGATCTCTTGTTAGGAAACGAAAGACCTTACCACTAGGCCATTTGGTGATGGTTTTACAACTATAAATATATGAATGCGATAAATAAAAAATGTTCGAAAATATTTTCCATTACACCTGTGGTATTGTATCATGTCAAATACACACTATAAAGAATACAATGGTGAATGTTTTACATCATGGTTATTAAACCGGAGTGAATGGCGGCTTTGAGAAGATTTTCCTAAGCTGAAAGGTGTGTCCGGCGACGAGAAGAGTCATCAACCCTATCCAAACCAACACGATACCACCTACTACATTTCTGAACGTTCGTGCATCGGGTTTTGGTGTCAAAACCGATATTGAAACCAAATAAGTTAGCGACATAGATGCAGTAGCAATCCACATAATAACCATCAATATCCACAAGAAAACGCGATGCTTCAAAAAGGGTAACCCGCTAATAAGTAACAAGATAATGCTAAGAGTTGAAACAAATCCCAGGGTGTTGGAAACCAAGAAAACATGGTATAAGTTTTGATGATTGTATTCCATGATAGAATATCCAGCCCTATGATCAGCTGACGTATCTTGCCAAACGCCACTTGGAGGATTAGTACCTGCTTGAAAGGCCATCGTTGCTATCAATGATGCCACAACCATCAATGTATTTCGCTTCTTGTCTAACCAGTCTTCATTGTTCTTCGAATCTTGTTTAAAGCGATAAGGAAATTTCTGTTTGGTATCTGTAGATGCAATTTTTTTTCTTTTGGAATTATGAGGAATTTGTCCAAAAAGACTTTCTTTTTCCGCCTCAACTACTCCTGCTTGTATTAGAGACCGGATGATTTGTTGATCTTTCATGTCTCTTGGACCATGAGACAATATATCCATCGGTGTTTCCTTATCTGAGTTTGATGCATTCACATCGATTGTTGTATCAAGTAGCAAGAAGTTTATGGTCTACAAGAAATGTTCAAGATATTATGTGTTAGTCATGACCAATAAGCGCCGCCTAAACAAATTATTGTATTATAAAGGTAAGCAATTCTGGTCTAGATTATATTTCAGTTACTAACTATTACTAAATATATGGAAAATGAAAAATTATAAATCTTGCATACTCTACCTCAATTTGTTTGTCTGCAACGGCTAGGTGCAGTATAGTATTACCCTCAACATCCTTGGTGTTTACAAACTCATGATCACCCATATTCTCTACTAAAAACTTCAGAATCTCAAGCTGGTTATGCTTTACACACAAGTGCAAGATGGTGTCTTGTTGAACCATGGCTCTAGCTACATGGGGTCGAGCTTGCACCAGTGCTTTCACAGCTTCATACCGTCCTTTAATTGCCGCAAGATGAAGTGGATTTCTCCCATCACGATCACGAGCCCCACATGTATCAGGATTAGCCATCACCAACGCTCTAACTATTTCCACATGCCCTTTAGAAGATGCTAAATGAAGAGGCAAGCGTTTTTGCGAATCACACTCCATACAAAATTCAGGCTTTCGTTTTAGGATCTCTTTGACAAAATCAATATGTCCTAGCATCGATGCAACATGTAGAGGCATGTCGTCGTCACAGTTTAGGGTAACTTTATCAAGAATTAGTGGATCTTGTTCAAGCAACATTAGCAAGATGGATCGATTTCCTTGTATTGATGCATCATAAAGAAGTCTTTCCATTTTCTCCATGTTTCAAATAATTACACAGTGTAGCAAATGGTAGATTTTGGCATATAGACCATGTTATATTATATCTTGGACAATGAAACTGGTCAACATAAAAGATTTTTCTAAGTCAATTTATGTAGGTTAGGCATTTATTTCCACTGAAGCTTCTTTGAATCAGTCAATAGATTATGATTGGTGCACCATTCCAACTACTCTTGCAGTTTTTTTCTTTGTGATCACCTCATCTTAGAGCATGTGCAACGTTAACGCAATTTTGCGTTATTGGGTCCAATAACGCACGTTATTGTGCGTTACTTGTTGCAGCCTACGGCATTAAGGCTGCGTTAACGCCTCGCGTTAACCCCTTAACGCCGCGTTAAGGTGTGTTTTGCTTAAAAAAAAATTTTTTTTTTTACACTTTTCACCCCTATGAACTTTTATATATTTTGAACTTAAGATTTTGAAAATTACAAAAGACCCCCTTATTTCTTAAACGGTATAGTAAAATAACGAAGCGATTCATTGAATTTCAAATACAATACACGAAAGTGAAAACATACGAAACGATAAATAACGATACAATTTAAATAGACTTATAATTATCGATGAGTTGTGACTTTTCTTCCCAAACTTGCAACACTTGTTCCCTGACCATTTTCAATATGGCTTGAAGTTCCAAATCTGTTTCATCATTTCTTAAAAGGGTTTGTAGACCGACCATGACTATTGGATGGTCTTGAGGCAGCTCACGTAACATTTCGTCCTCTGGAGCACGAGACTCCCTCTGTCGAATAATACGAGCTATCTCACCAAACAATTTGTTAATCAACTTAAGTTCATTTTCTTGTTCATTGCGTAATCGGGTAAGTATTCTTGTTTGCACTTGAGCTGGTTGGTTAGCCATAGTGTGTGTGTGAAATTTAGTTTGAGTTGTTTTTTGATATTTATACACAAACTAGCCGTTAGATAATTTTAATGGAGAAACTAGCCGTTAGAACTAGCCGTTAGATAATTTTAATCGAGAAACTAGCCGTTAAGCATTTTATTTAAACTTAAACTTAAAGTTACATCATACAAGACCACACGGAAATACTTAACATAAAGCAACACACGAAACAGTAATACAAAGCCATTAATCCCGGTATCGGTTCCAGAAATAGTCTCTTCTCAAGATCAACCAAACCTGAAAGTATTGGAATGGATGCCCATGGCGTTCTCTGTACACGTTTAATGCGTCTTCAATACGAACATCTGGTTCACGTGTAGGCTGCAAATTCAAGAAAATGTCATGAAATACTTGACATTCAGCGTTCAACCGTGACCACTTACTCGTTATTTGGCTCTTGGTACGGTGCGGACCATCTGATTGTTCATTAAATCTTCGTGTTACGACTGTCCAAAAACGGCCTTCCGACTCATGGAACTCATGAACATTTTTCCACATATCGGCTAGCAAGCATTCGTCTTCAAGTGTCCAACGATTTGCCATTGTGAATTTTAGTTTAGAAAGTGAAGTGTGTGAAAAATTGGAAGGTAATGTATGCTATTTATAGGGGTGTATTAAAGTTTAAAATTCAAAATTTGAACATGTGAGCGGGATAAGTTGAAATTCAAAATTTGAACATGTGAGCGGGATAATTTGAAATTCAAATTCAAATATAAAAAAACCAAAAAACGTGTGCAGTAAACTTTGCAGTACATATTTAATAATAAAATAAATGTGCAGTACAAAACGTGTGGATTTGAATGGGCGGGCTAAACGTTTGAATTCAAATTCAAATTCATGAGCGGGCTAAATTTTGAATTTGAATGTCTCCAAAGTGCCCTATAAATAACCCTGCCCAGTTCTTCCAAAAACACACACAAATCACACAATACTCATACACAAATCACAAGTTTCATCTCTCAAACTAATGGCAAATAACAATTCACCAGATAACGGTTCAGTTTACAACACCCCTCCCGAAGAACTCTTCCCCGTGTTCCCACAAGACAATCAACAAGCCAACAATCCACCGCAAGATTTGTTTCCCTATTTCCAGTACAACACTCCACCACAAAACACTCCACCGGAAGTTTTGTTTCCATCTTTATACAATCCACCTCCACAAAACCAACAACCAAACAATCCACCACCAAACAATCCACCACCACAGGCATTGACCGAAGATGAACTGTACGCCCAAGACATGCAAGAGTTGTTGAGGGTTGAGGCTGAGGAAGCCGAGGAGAGAAGAGCTCATGATGAGTACTGGGCTGGTAAACGGGCTCGGAGAGAAGCTCGGTGTCTATATCGAATGGCACATGGATTGCCCCGTGTGTCAACTAGTGATGACGATTCGAGTGCTTCGAGCGACGAGGGTTGGGTCTCGGATGACTCGTTTTACTAATGCGTAGTTTTAGGTTTAATTATCGTAGGTTTACGTTTAATTATCGTATTTTATGTTTAATGTTTGCTGTAGTTTGTTTAATGTATGTTTAAATTTTAGTTATTAATATATAAGTTGTGTTTTGTTAAGTATTAAATGAAATATTAGATTTAGTTGAGGGTTGAATTTGAAAATAGTTGAAGTTAATGTGTTAAAGCTGAGTTATTGATGTGGGTGTTGAGTTATTGTGTTGAGTTATTGTGTTAAAGCTGACATGGCGCTGACGTGGCGCTGAGTTATTTTATAACCCACGTTATTGTTGCTAATGCTCTATTAACTCAACGAGTTAATTACATAATGGTCCCTGAAGTTTGTCGAGTTTTACAGATTTAATACCTAAACTTTTTTCCGGTCTTCTCAACTCAATGTGGTTTCGACCCGTTACGGATTTGGCTCTTTAACCAATAATTCTGCTAGTTGACTGTTGTTTTGGTCTTTTCATGTATTATATTATTACTGTTTGAGTAAATTGCAAAAATCATCCTTGTGGTTTGGTCAAACTACAGATTTCGTCCTCATGGTATGGTTTGGAAATTAATAATTTAATATTAGTATTAATTTTATTAATTCAAAAATATTCAAAATATAATTAAAAAATTTACAAAAAAAATTTCTATTTTTGTAAATATTATTTGTAATTTTTCAAGATATATTTCAAAAATATTTAAAAATATTTTTGACATAAATGTTTTACAAAAAATTATTGAATGTTTTTTGAATGTATTTTGAAGTAAATTTTTTGTTAATTTTTGATAGAAAATTAATTTTCAAAATATAATTTTCTTAACTCAAATTATATTTTGAATAGTTAAAGAATATTTTCAAAATATAGTTTGAATCAAAAAATGTTTTGAGAGAAAATAAATTTTCTTAATTCAAATTATATTTAGAATATATATATATATTTTTTTGATAAACATGAACTTTCATTAAATATATAAATACCTTACATCATTGTTCACCCATTGGTTGACTGAGAGTGGAACATAACCATCATACACTTCATCTACAATTTCATACAATGCTCTTCTAGCTAATTCATGGGCCACTTTATTTCCATCACGTCGCACAAAAGACCAAGAGCACGAAGCAAAGGAGTAGCATAATCGTCTTATGTGAAGGAAGAGACCTCTGATCTGCAACAGTCCCTTGTTATGTAGAAAAGCGTCGACAAGAGTACTTGAATCTGTCTCCAAGATAACCTTTGTGAATCCCTTAGCAAGAGCCACCTGGATAGCCTAAAGAATAGCCTTAACTTCAACCTCAATAACTGATGTCGCATAGGCTACATGTTTATTTCCTGCTACTAAAACCGACCCGTTGTGGCACCTCATGATAAAACCAAGTCCTGCAACGCCATTTTCGCTTGATATCCCACCATCAGCATTAATTTTTATCACTCCGTTAGTTGGAGGGGACCAACGTACCTGACATGGATTATTAGACGTAACCCTATTCTCTTCCCAGTTTACATTTGCTCGAGTAAAGTCATCCAATATCCCAGACGTTGACAGTTTTATTTCATTCGGCTCTACATGTTTCCCCCCATGAGCTTTGGAGTTTCTTGCACACCATATTCGCCACATACCCATCAACATCATATTTAAAGTTTCATTTCCCCTATCCTTAGCCGTGGTTATTATTTCCTCAATCGGTATTTCTTCAGCTTGGTCAGTGAGATCCATCAGGTTCATGCTAGCCCAAACATCACGAGCCCAATTACATAGAAAAAGTGCGTGTTTTATGTCTTCCATGGGGGCTGTACAGTGAACGCAGCTGAGAGATCCTGGTGCCAAACCTTTAGTCATTAGATTGCTTACGGTAGGAAGTAGATTCATACAAGCCTTCCATGCAAAAATCTTAACCTTTCCAGGAATATTTGCCAACCAGATACACTTTAATGATCTCCTTTCATGCGTTAATACCGAGTCTTGGAAGCCTTCTATTGTTTGAGTAGCAATCCAATATGCAGATTTGCACGTGAAAACTCCATTTGATGAGGCATCCCAATAGAGAGAGTCATGCTCAAATGTATTTATATGTGTACAAGCTATCTTCCTTGCGATCTGCTGCAGGAATAATTGTAATAGCAGAGTATGGTTCCATGCATTTGTATCACCTTCCAAAAGATCATTAACGACCCGATAGTCACTATTTTCTGGGCGGTAATCCAATGTTCTAAAACCCTCCAACCAATAGTCTTCCCATATTCTGACTTTCATACCGTTGCCTATATTCCATCGTTTTCCTTTGCGAATAATGTCCCGAGCCGTGCATAAACTTCTCCATACAAAACTCGGTCGGTATCCAATCCTTGCATCTAGAAACGAACCTCTAGGATAATATCTGGTCTTGAGGATTCTTGCTGGGAGTGAATCTTCCATAGTAATTAATCTCAACCCCTGCTTTGCAAGCATAGCCTTGTTAAATGCACTCATGTGTCGAAAACCCATTCCACCTCGTGATTTAGAAATACACATTGATTCCCAAGAGGCCCATCTTATCGGGTTATCCTTGTTTCCATTTCCCCACCAAAAGCAGTTAAAGGCTTTATGGATCTCATCTATAATTCCCTCCGGTAACATGAATATATTCATAACATACATCGGCATAGCTTGAGCCACGGATTTTAGCATCACTTCTTTACCCCCTATCGACAAATTCCTTTCTTTCCAACCAGTAGTCTTCTTACGTACCTTGTCAACAACAGCTTGAAACACACTTTTCTTTTTTCGTCCAATGATAGAAGGCAGCCCCAGGTATGTGGTTTGTTGTAGAGCTTCCCGAACCTCAAGTTTACTTAAGATAGCATTCCGCACTGGCAAGTCTACATTCGGGCTAAAAAATACTTCTGACTTTTGAAAATTAATAACCTGGCCTGAGGATCTACAATACTTGCCCAATATAATTTGTAGCTGTGTGCACTCGTCTAACGAAGCCCTTGTAAAGAATATGCTGTCATCAGCAAAAAACAGGTGGCTAACTTCCGGTGCCCCGCGACAAACTTTAATTCCATGAATACGATGTGTAGCAACTGCATCTCTTATCATTGCTGACATCACTTCCGCGCACATGATAAATAAGTAGGGCGATAACGGATCCCCTTGATCGAAACCTCTCGTGGGAACTACATGTCCCGCAACCTGCCCATTAATGTATATGAAAAAGAGACAGCCGTCACACATGCCATAACCATATTGATGAAGTTTTGTGGGAACCGAAACCTTTCAAGAACTGCTTTAATAAACGACCACTCCATATGGTCATAAGCTTTACTCATGTCGACTTTAAGAGCCATTGCACCCTTTCGACCACTTCTTTTGTTTTTGAGCCAATGAAAAACCTCAAAGGCAATGATAGCATTATCGGTAATCACGCGACCCATAACAAAAGCTGATTGGGTCTCACTGATTAGACCTGGTAATACCCCTTTAATTCTGTTCACGGGGACCTTTGAGATAATTTTGTAAATGACATTACATAAACTGATAGGGCGCACGTCATTTAGAGAGTTAGGTGATGGAATTTTTGGTATCAAAGTAATTAGAGTTTTGTTTATATCTGGGGGCATACTTCCACTACGAAAAAACTGCACTACCACATTTACAATCGTAGGCCCAACTATATTCCAAAACTTCTGATAAAATAAAGCAGTCATACCATCTGGTCCTGGAGCCTTAGAGGGGTGCATTTGCATAACCGCGTTATATACTTCACATTCAGAAACCGGTTTTCCTAATATTTCGATGTCAGAATCAGACAGAGATTTGTCGATACATGATACCACCTCAGCACGCTCTGGTTGAGTAGAACTAGTAGAACTTTGAAACAGATTTTCAAAATAGGATGATACCATGTTACATAGTCCATCAGTATCATCAACCCACCTTCCGTCATCTGTTCTTAGTTTAAGTAAAATGTTTTTCTTCCGTCTGCTAGTCGCTCGTGCGTGAAAAATTGTGTATTTTTGTACCCTTCCTTCAACCATTGAACCCTACTTCTTTGTTTCCACATAATCTCTTCACGTGTATATAGTTCTTTTATTTCGTTTTGTAGGTCATGTTGCTCGTGGGAGGGGCCATATCTCTGTTGCTTTTGAAGTTTCTCCAACTTTCTGATTTTTGCTCGAATACTCCGTTGAACATGTCCAAAGCTTGTCGCATTCCATTCTACCAATCTTTGTGTACAATCACGAACTAAAGCCGCAGGATCACTCCCAAGGCCCTCATTCAAGCCACCCAACCATGCGTCTTCAATGACACCTCTGAGTCTATTATCTCTAAGCCACATGTGTTCAAATCGAAATACCTTTTTCTTGCCACCTCCCTCCGTATACACTTCTTGAGAAAGCACAATTGGCGAATGGTCTGAAGCAACTCGAGTAAGGTTTTGGACCCAACTTGATGGGAAAAGAATGGCCCAATTGTAACACCCCGAAAACCGAATCAGCGGAAGTATACAATTCTGGGGGTGCTACTCGATTGTTATCACAACCAAAGGGCACCAAGAACGGTTTTACGCAAACCATTTTATAGAAAGTATATAATTGAAAACATTCAATTTACAATAGTCAAACAGTTTGTGCAGAAGCGATAATTCAAAAATAGATTTAACAGTCCCAAACGGTTTTCGGAGTCTCTATGACCAAGCCATGCCCCTCGCCAAGCTCCTCCAAGTAATATATGCTACGAGCAATAATAACACCTGAGATAAACATGCTAAAAGTCAACACAAAGGTTGAGTGAATCTATAGGTTTAAAGTAAAGTAATTGATCACAATATTCCAAGTTCTCAAGAAATGGGCTACGATGTTATTCGCCCGAAAAATACCACTGCACTAAGCTCATGACACCAAGCGTTAACCAAACCAACACCAGTAACGCTGTTACTGAAAATAAGTCGACAATAACTGCGGAATTTCATAAATACAAATGCCCCCTACGCTAGGTGCTGCCAAACACCTAGCCAACCTCAAATATAGTACACCACAATTTGCCTATCTGGCAAAAGGAGTGGGAGGGTCAATTCCTATAGGCCTATATACTATATTCGCGCTCACTCGCAAGTGATTAATGGCTCATGATCTGAGGGACTTAATAGTGGCAAAACCATACTTAGTGCTCGTCCAACAAAATGGCTACTGCTTCACTCACAGTACCAGCATATATAAGTTTCAATCTCAATAAACAGTTTTCAAAACCATTGTGATCATAGTAAAAACAGAGCATGTATCTCACCCCAAGTAGTTGCAAAGCAATTAAAATAGATAAAAGTGGGGCTATGGACTCACCTNCCGACGAAGTCTTCTATAAGCAAGGCTTATCCCAATACGTACTCCTCAGCGACGAACCAAATCTTTCATAAAGATAATTACTTCCATTCATTACCCATATCTTACGTCGTCAACTCTTTTGTTATCCGTTCGATAGTGTTTGTGTTTGCGTTTGGTATCATTGTGTGTGTGTGTGGTGAGAACACGACAAATACTCAAGTGAACTCACGCCAAAACTTAAATAAACGAAGTTAACAAGAATTGAGACAAGACTCGAGAGTACTCACGCCAAGAGAGGAATAACCTTCGACTTCTATCAAAACGAGTCAAACTCAATACGAAACATCCGGGTCGAACCACGTAATCCATCCAAAACAATCATACTTAAATGGTCTACTAGGTCACCCTTATGGTTAAAGTCAAACCTCAAGTAACCAAAACTTAACAAGGGAAAATCGTACGAATTATTGGATACTTATCGTATTCGCTAATACGATAGTCCAACAATTCCATCAATGTACTTGTTAATTTATAGTTAACTCATACTTAGTAAGGATATGGTAAGTCGTAGGATGGGTCACCTATTAATATTCTCCCTTGACACGCTCGTTGCATACTAATTGAATTTAACAATTCAACTAGTTCGTTAATCGTGTCAAGTGATAATATTAATACCAACCAATCCGTAACTCGACATCAAGGTAATCTAAACCTCAAGTTTCCTAAAATGGGTAAGTCTCGATAAGCGTGCCCTCGAAACAATTATTAACCCGTCCATTTCCATATTTAATCTTGTTTCGTTTATTATTTCTAATAATAATCATTAGTTAACGTATTCGTCGTTATTTAACGATCTCGTATTAATCAAGAAATATTTACGAACGTTGTCAACGTTTATTAATATTTCTTATTAATCTTGTAAACCGTTATCTAACGTACTTAACGATCTCTAATTATTATTATTACTAATATTATTAACTTATAAATATTAAATAACGATCATTAATCGTTATTAAATATTTAAAGTTAACTTTATATATAAGCTTGTGTCAAAATCATTTAGCCATTATTATATTTTCGCGGGTCGTACTCGTTTCAAGTCACTTTTATCACGGTTCAACAAGTCAACAATAGTAATATAAAGTCATTTTAGCTCGTCGAGATCACATGAGACTAGAAAGTCTCAGTAAGTCCCGACATGGCTCAAATCACACAAACAAATCAACATATACACTTTCTATCCATTTTACCGCAAATCAACAACTTCAACAATCACGGCCGACTACGGCACGTGCACTAATCCTACTCCCCGTCATCTAGTTCACATCAACATTAACAATCTCAACAATAATAGCACATCAATCCAATATTTGCCGAGATCCTAATGGCCTCGGCTCTACCTCACGTCCACAACAACAACACAAAACAACAAGAAGCCAATAATAGTGAGCTCGACAACAACCAAGACCAGTGCAAGGACAACGAGAACCCTAACAACGACAACAAAACTGTAACAGCCAGGACCCACGAAAACAACAATAATACACAATAACAAGAATACTTGACCAATCCAATCCAAACACACCCTCGGCTGTTACTTTTTCTAGGCCAAAACCACGACCAATATCCAAATCTGAGACCCATCTATATTCAAATCTGAGTAAACCCAAGAACAAAAACAGATTCAATATCAACAACAAGAATACCGTGAGCTAAACTCACGTAAGACTTAGCTCGACACGCAAACACAACAATGATACCAAAACATTTATCTAGCTTGATTTGTTCTTATTCTTGTTTTGGTATATACACGAACCCTCGAAACCCGTGGGTTTTGAGTCAAACCGAGGCACAAACACCTCGTTTACGGTGGGATAGACCCACCTCGATCTTTGGTTATCAAGAAACACGAAAAGGTTTTGAAAGTGGTGGTAATTCGAGGATTAATCTCGAATAAAGAAGGTGTTAGGGTGGGTTATATGGCGCGTGTAGTAGCTCAAAAGAAAGAGGATCAAAAATGGTGAAGTATGGTGGTGGCGGTGTGCACTCACGTGCGGCGGTGGAGGAGTGGTGGCCGGAATAGTGGCCGGATTTTAGAGAGAGGAAGAAGGGTGTCGGCTGGGAGTAGGAGAGAGAGAGAGAGATAAAAGCTAACCCTAAAAATGTTATATGTGGGGTTTATATAGTGGATGATTAGGTTTGATAATTCACAAGGACCATCGGGTAATTAATTCAAAGTTTAGGATAGAATGATTGTAACTTTAAGCAAGGACCAAAACTGTAATTTATCAATACTTTCACGAAATGAGATTCGGGACTCATTTAAGCGAGAAAAAGGAAGATTCATGATACGGGAATAACACCAACGCACTCAGAATAATATTTCCGATAAAAATAAATATAAATACGTCTAGTTTCTCCGAAAATTATCCGAACCAAAAATAACTTATCGTTTCTCCAAAAATGACATATCGGGAATTTTGCGGGTTGTTAAATGAATAATACTCACATCAAATAAGATATTTCACGGTTTTTAAAACCCAAACAAGTTCAAATAAGCTCAAAGGCTAAGGAAATCAAAATCAATGGTTTTGGCTCGCAAAATAAGTTAAGAAAAATAACCGGATGTTACAGCACATACCCCTAAAAGGAATCGCGCCCTCGCGATTAGATCAGGTAATAGGTCGGAATAATGTTGGCGGAAAGGTGATGGTACTAAAACGGTTTAAGTCTCAATTATGCAATATTTCACAATCTTGCTAGTGGGTCTCCTTCAAATTCTCAGTCTCAATCCCAAGGTAAGGTTCATATCCAGGTGACACAAATTTTCATTCCGATCCATGAAAGCTGGTAAGATAGCGGGGTGACTCAACTTAAAATTTTATTTCCGAAATCGGGGGTTTTCCTTCTCAGGAAAATAGATAAAAATTTATCTGAAAACTTTATTTAGGTAAGCATTATTACAAATTTGACCAAAACAACCTTTCAAGTGTTACAAATTTCTTTGTTGAGAATTTGCGGTTACGTAAGATGACACAGTTTCAAACGGTTTTATAAGTTTGTAGAATTCGGGTTTCCAACCGTGATATAGATAAGATAAATTTCACAAAACAACATTTGACATTTCTCCACAAAAGTTTGATAAGATATTGACCAGAAGGGATTTAATCCTCAAAATAAAAATTTTCAGAAAAAGTGTTACTATGAGTTTCAAAGTGGACATAAAAACATTTTTAAGGAAGCGGTTTTAAAAAAATAATAACATCAAAGAAGAAGGGTAGCCGAGCAGGTCCTCCTATGTTCCTAATCATCAAAGGAAAGGCATCTAGTTGCCAAAACTGAACGGGGTTCAAGGTTTAATATCGGGCGAAGCTCAAAAAGTGTAAGTATCCAACTTGCTCAAACGGTATCCTAACCGAAATTGTTGTACCAACGGTCGAAAAGAAATACTCAATACTAAGAGGTATCATGACTTAAACGGTTGCACTCGTGACCCGAGATGCTTAAATCAATCCCAACATATAATGAGAAAAAAAATCCCTTCTTGTTCACAAGGTGAGGTCGAGCATCAATAATCGTTAAACAGGCTAAGATCTCTTGGTATTCCGGTATAGAAGTCAAGTCACATACAAGAAACGAGTTGTGAGCATGTGTAGTCTAGAACTCCTAGAAGGCATGGTATCATAAGGGTGCAGGTATATTGACAGCCTAGTCCGACATTTATACTCCAATCAGAGAATTCTAATCGCACGGAACGAGTGGGGCAACTTATTAGTGATGAAACAGTATCAAGGCTCGGTAGGTTGTCATTTATAGTTTCAGGCAAAGGGGTGGGATCCACTTCCAGGGTTTGGTTTACTTTGAAAAGAAGGAAAATTATCAATTATATAAAGTAATAGCACGATAACACTTTCATGGCCGTATATGGCTCACCAGGTAATTGTAAAATACCTATAAAATAGTTCGTGGATCATCTTATAAAATGATGGAGAACGACTTACCATTTATAAAATAACGACAAAATCATGTAAAATACTAAATAAAATAGTTGGTAGGACAACTTGTAAAGTGATGAATAATGATTTATCAATCATAAAATAATAATAAAATCATAGTTTAATCGGTGATACAAAAGCAAGATGTAGATCGGGTTACACAATGACTTGGAAGATGATTTGTAAGACAATGCATAGAGTAATAAGAAAATCATTTATGATTTATAAAATGTTGGAAGAGCGGTAGCTTACTTAGTGATTTAGTAGCAAAACGATCCATCGGGTGACAGAAAAATAGTCTTGAAAAGTAATGACAAAATAACTTGTAAGACAACAATAATAATATAGTTTTTATTTCTGGAATAAAACAAAGGTAATTAGCTAACGAGAGGGTAAAACGATTTACAAAAATTGTACTAAGACAGCCAGAATAAACGCGTCATAGCTTACAAAATTTTATGAAATTGCTCGTTGGTTTATGAAATGGTAGTAAAGTAGCGAATTGATTTATTACTTAAAATATAGGAGGGCTTATGCAATGAATTGTAAAACAATTTATTGGGCAGCAAGAAAATAATTTAACATTTATAATATAGTAACAAGCTGTAATTTGTAATATACTATTAGGATAGTAAAACGCTTTATTAGAAAGATTTCGATTA
>LBNU01038319.1:44533-93327 GCA_014162995.1 Artemisia annua | reverse complement strand
CAATTAAACAGTAAAATACTACAACTAACAGATTATACTACTCAATTATTAAAGTTCTAAGAAATGTAAATGAAACCTTACTTAAAACCAAGCCCTACTAGGTAGGGGTATACTCCAAGTAGCCTATCTTTGGATAGGCTATAAACACCTTCTGGAACAATTAACCACCACTGAATCACCTCTGAATCAAATTAACCATTACAGTTGACTTTTGTTGACTTTTTTTGTATTTTTGAGAAAATGATTTAAAAAGCTTTTAAACACTAAATTAATCTGTAAAAACTTTTAAACACTTGATTTGAACAAATTGAAATAAATTTAAACAATATTTTTGTATTTTTTATTTTTCTGATTTTTTTTATGTTTTTGTTTTATAAAACAGTAAACAATAGGAAAAATGAAATAAGTACTAATGAAAGCTTAAGTGATTATAAACCAGTAACTATGAGCTTATGAAAGCTTAAACAAACATGAAAGTAGAAATTAAAAAAAAAAAAACTTAACAGGAATTAGCTAACAAGAGAAATTAAGGAAATCTAAAGTAACTTTTATTAAAGACTTGAAGTACTGATTACAAAACGAAATTGAGACTACAATTGAACAGCATAACACAACTTAAAAACTACACTACATGATCTGTGGAGAAGGGGGTGATGAGTGTGTAAATACTCATCATTTTTGTCTTATATGAACTGCCAAAACATTCAAAAACACCCAAATGTGCATCAAAATACTTAAAATATCTCAGGGTTGTGTTTTATATGATTTAGATGCAAAATGTTTGAAAACAAATGAAAAACGAACAAAGTTTGCACAATTGGAAGTTTCAGTCCCTCAACTTTCAAAACTTGTCAAATCTAGTCCCTGAGCATTAATTTTGAAAGAAAAGTTAACCAAAGTCCTTAGAAAATCACAAGTTTTCATAATTAGTCCTTTGATGAAAAGTTTCAAAAGTTTACAAGTTTAGTCTCTGGACTTTGCAAAAAGTGTCAAAAATAGCCCCTGGGATTAAAATCTTTTGGAAAATAACAATTATGGTCCTTGTATTGTGAAACATTGGAAAAATAGTCCTTGGGTGAAAAGTTTGGTGAAATTACATAATTGGTCCCTCAAGTTTCAAAGTTGGCAGAAAAGGTCCCTAAAGAATCAAAAAGTGGAAAAGTCAACTAAACACCTTATACTATTCACACTTGGCAAGAAATCACCCTTGGAATACTTTGGACAAGTTGGCAAATTAAACCCTTCAAAATTCAGAAAATTACATTTTTGGTCCTTGTTATAACTACAAACCAAACGGAACAAAAGTTATTTTATAAACCCCATAAGCCCAAAATCCAAAAACAACCCAACACCTTCACCACCCCATTCCCCCTTTTATAACTTTGGCCCATTTCCTTTCTCTGGCCCAAATACCCTTCACCAGCCCAAAACACCCCAACAGTTATAAATCAATCACCCCCGTTCCCACCTCTCCCCTTCCCCCTCCCACTTGCCTGTAACTCCATCACCTCACCACCTCCAACTTGGCAGTCACCTCCCACCGCCCAAACCACTCACCCCCATCACCTTCACCTACCTAACCCACTACAATAAATGCACCACCCCCTCTTGCAATAAAAAACAAAAAATTGGTTATAAAACCATTTTGGCGCCAAAACTCAATCAAGGGCTCAGATCAAAGATAAAGCATCCAATGGCCAAGAATTCACTCAGAGACTATCAAGAACCCTAATTGGTGCCTATAAAAGGAAGAAGATGAAACAGAGAAGTGTGTGTAGTCACTTAGATAAATTTTTATGTCGAATTAGTGTAATTTCAAATTCTAGTTGTTAGTTTTAATCAAAGAAGCTTGTAATCTGTTTCAAAGTTGTAATTTGATCTTTTGTTAATCAAAAATCCATTGTTATCAGTTCAAATTCAGTTTCATAATTTCAAATTGCAAATTTCCTTTTTAGTTCTAATGGTGTTTTAAGTTTAATATTACTGTGTCATAAGCTCACTTAGGTTAGTATTAATCATAAGAAAACATAAAAAAGGTAAAAAATTTCAATAACAAACAATCACAGGGTACCTATGCATTTGACTGTGGAAAGCTTTGGAAGTTGCCTACAATGGAGGGGCAAGATGGAATTTTACCTAGCTTATCTTTGATAAGCTAGGAGCTTGTTGAGCATAAAGAAACTCTAGTAAAGCTAGAGCTAAGGTTTTCTACTTTCAAGTTTTAAAAATTCCAAGTTTTAGTGTAATTTTCATTTTACTGTATAAGTGCTTATAACTGCTTAATCTCTGTGCTTTTGTGCTTATTTGGTGTTTGTTAGTAATATTATTGCTTAAAGTCTTAGGCTTGTTCAGTGATTTTCATTTGTGCTCAAAATCTCATTTTCACTGTCAAAGTAGAATCATTGATCACCTTGGGAATTTGTGAGTTAATCTGTGTTTCTGTGCTTGTTTTGATTCATTAAACCTTTATAAGTTGTTGTGGATCAGTTTCATAATCTCAATCACTCAATTGTTTTGAAAATCAAAAACTAGTTCAGTAAGAAGGTTGTTTGGATTTGCTGTCAAACCTGTGATCCTGTGTGTATTTGTTGTGGATCCCTGTTGTTTCATGCTTCTTAGGTGTAACTTAGAACATTTGAACCATAAAAACCAGTGCTTGTTTTGTCAATAGTCAAAATTTCTTTTAATCTCATCTAGTTAGTAATCTGTCAAAGTTTTTGAGTCCAAATTCATCAAATTAGTTCATAAGTTGTTAGGGTTGCTTAATTTCATGTTCTTATAGCATAATATAACATATTCAGTGAGTAAATCAAGATCAAAACTCATAAAATTCAAACTCTTAGTGTTTTCTCGAAAGTCAAAATTGCATATTCAGTAAAATGGTCAGTGTTTCTTTTTGATCTGTAGGATTCAATACAGATTGGAAATCCAAACCAATTGTTGTTTTGTAATATTTTGTTGCTTGNTAATATTATTGCTTAAAGTCTTAGGCTTGTTTAGTGATTTTCATTTGTGCTCAAAATCTCATTTTCACTGTCAAAGTAGAATCATTGATCACCTTGGGAATTTGTGAGTTAATCTGTGTTTCTGTGCTTGTTTTGATTCATTAAACCTTTATAAGTTGTTGTGGATCAGTTTCATAATCTCAATCACTCAATTGTTTTGAAAATCAAAAACTAGTTCAGTAAGAAGGTTGTTTGGATTTGCTGTCAAACCTGTTATCCTGTGTGTATTGGTTGTGGATCCCTGTTGTTTCATGCTTCTTAGGTGTAACTTAGAACATTTGAACCATAAAAACCAATGCTTGTTTTGTCAATAGTCAAAATTTCTTTTAATCTCGTCTAGTTGGTAATCTGTCAAAGTTTTTGAGTCCAAATTCATCAAATTAGTTCATAAGTTGTTAGGGTTGCTTAATTTCATGTTCTTATAGCATAATATAACATATTAAGTGAGTAAATCAAGATCAAAACTCATAAAAGTTAAACTCTTAGTGTTTTCTCAAAAGTCAAAATTGCATATTCAGTAAAATGGCCAGTGTTTCTTTTTGATCTGTAGGATTCAATACAGATTGAAAATCCAAACCAATTGTTGTTTTGTAATATTTTGTTGCTTGTTTACATATTTCAAAAAGAAAATCTCAGTTTGGAAACCATTTGCTTATAAATAAGCACTCTTAAACTTAGCTAGTTGGTCTGTAACCTCCCCTGTGTCACAGACTTCAGTCCATTTTCATAAGCTCACACAGAGCTTATTAGTGTACCCCACCTTGTGAGTCTTGGCTTTTTGGAAAGCCCACAAGCTCATCTTTAAAGCTCAAGCCTTGTTTTGCATTTCCAAGCTTGTTAAATAGGTCTGCTAGTGGCTTTTAGATTGTACCACTTCACAGTGTATACTGAGTGGTCAGTATACACTGAGCTTTTTCACCAAACTTCATAAGCTCACACAGGGCTTATTTGTGGGAATTAGGGTTTGATTTTTGGCTTATTTGAAAGCTCCCTAGGTTGGCTTATTGGTTCAAAATCTCTTTTGGACTCCTGAGCTCATTTGAGGGCCCCCCATAGGCCTGCAATACCCCTTGTAGTCTGTTTTGGTTCTGTGGAATTGGATTTTGCTTATTTGTAATTTGTGGCTTATCAGTGTGCTTTTTCTTATCACATTTGCTTATTCTAGGTATTTTTAGATTGTTTCTACCTTTTTTAGCTTCTGTATTTATGTTTGTAGCTTGTTCATAGCTTTTGCATCATAAAAATCCAAAAAACATAATCTGTGGAAAACATAAGTGTCCAAAGTGCTTAATTTTAAGTTACAAAAAGTTTGTCTTTGTTAAAGTTGCTTATTTTCATTGTTAGATCATCTGTCAAAAAGAAAATCCAAAAAATAATCACTTTTAATAAAGTGATAGCTTCTATTTAAGCCATTTGGCTTATTGTTCAGCTTTTTCAAAAAGTAATTTTCATTTTTATAATTTTCATAAGTTCCTGGTTACTTGTAGTATTTATAATAATTTTCTTAGATTTTTATCTGTTAAATTAGTATTTATATAAATTAATAATAGTTAAATTAGTTTTAATAAAAAAAACCAAAAAGAAAATCACTTACTGTTTATTTTTAATCACTAGTATCTATTTATAATTTTTCTAGTTCTTATTAATTATAAAGTATTTTTAGAAATTAGTTTCAGAGTTTTTACTGTTCATTTTCTATTTATCTTAATTAAATTAGTTTAAATAGTTTTTAATTAGTAATTAAGTAAATAATTAATAAAATAGTGTAATAATAGTTTTTATAAACTTTTTATAATTTTTTAAGGTTCCTGTATTAGTTAATTAGTTTTATAAAATATTTCATAATTTTCTAAGTCATTTTAGTATTATTAGTAATTTAAATTAGTTAAATTAGTTTAATTAGTATAATTAGTAATTAATTAATATTAAATTCAGAAAAAGACAAAAATATTTATTTTCAATTTTTACATTTCCCTTAAGTTATTTTAAAGGTTTATAAATTAATTTTGCAATTTTCTAGTTTAGATTTGTAATCTTAATCATTTTTAGTATTAACTTTAATTAGTTTTTATTAAGTTTTAAATAGTTTTATTAAATAATTAATATTTAAATATTAAAATAATCAAAAAAATAATTTTCTTTTTAATTTAATTTTCTTTTCATTTTAAGTTTGTAAAAGTTGCATTTTCACCCCCTGTAGTTTATTTTTGCATATTTCCACTTTTCCAGTATGCATTTAGGTTTTTAAGATTATTTGCATTTCTGTGTTTGTTAATACTGTTCCATTATCATTTCAAGCAATCAGTAGTGTAAAAATCAATCAAAATCTTTATCTGGTTACTATTCCTGAATCACTCATTCCAAAACGTTTTCCTAAAACACAATTTCAATCTCGTCGGGACATAACGACCCGGGGATACACTGTGCTTACACCGGATCATAAATTGATCTCTCCTCTCTCAGATTTGACTTGTTGACCACACCTGGTTAACTGGTTAGTTTGGGAGGAGTCAGGGGGTTTATATAGGAGATGAGAGGAGCTTGGGGTGAAACTTCTAGTAATCCTAGTCATCAATCCGCGTGATATTGTGTTTCTTTTGAGTCATCCATAGCCCTTGATCAAAACGTAGCCTCCAATCCTTCAATCACAACCGTACGATGTAATCATGACCCAATCATATGCACTCACTCCCATGAGGATTGCCACTCTGGCATTCCCTGCCATGTCAGGGTTCTTCTGGAAGCGTGTAATTGTACGAAAACACCCTTAATTGTGGTAATTTTGAGGTACGGTCATTCTATGGTTCGTGCTACAGTAGTTATCTGGGTTGGGGTAAATTTTTGGGCGCGGGTTATTTCAAAAGGGTTATTAAATGAGGTGATGGGTCGGGTAAGGTAAAAGAAGTAGCATGCCGGGTATAAATGGAAGTGGGATTGGGCCAGTTGTGGTGGGCTAGGATAAGGATTTTGGATTTGGTTTAATATAAACGAACAAAGGGCCTGGTTGTGTTTTTGTTTTAAGGTTTTTTAGGATAAAATTCACAAGGACTAATGTTGTAAATCTGCAAACTTCAGGGACCAAATCTGCCTTTCTTTAAAATTTATTCCAAGGGTCTCTTTTGTCATTCTTTGATTCATAAGGGGCCTGAGTTGACTTTCTTCCACAAATATTCTTCAAAAGGACCATGTTTGTCATTTGATGAAAGTTGAGGGACCAAAGTTGTAATTTCTCCAAACCTCATCTAAGGACAAAATTTGACAAGATATGATTCCCCGAGGTTGAATTTGACTCTTTGAGCTTTTCCTTTGACTTTTTGACTTACCCGGCTTCGGCTTTTGACACTTTCCATTCTCGTGTTCGTTTTTGTCGGTTTTCTTTGATTTTATGTCCATATTTGAAATATCCTTACCTGCACAATTACAAACGCAAAAACACAAGATATTTGGCAATTGTGATTAGTTTTTGGTTGTTTTGGTCGGGTTTTAGGTCAAATAAAAGTGTGTATTTCCACACATACCAAGTTTCAAGAGGAAAAACAAGGGTTTGGTTTTTAGCTCCTTTAATTCAAGAGATCACGCAACAAGATGTAATAATAATAATAATAATAATAATAATAATAATAATAATAATTATTATTATTATTATTATTATTATTATTATTATTATTATTATTATTATTATTATTATTATTATTATTATTATTATTATTATTATTATTATTATTATTATTATTATTATTATTATTATTATTATTATTATAAATTAACTATACGCATCATAGGGAACCATGAATTGGTGATCTTTTCCGCTGCAGTTAATATGCTTTTTATATTTTAGATATAAAATACCAACACTGATATTGTTTGTAGCTCACATACTTTACTCATTGATACCTCATCAATGAGGTAAAATGTTGCTTTAGTTGGTCTTTGATGTCTTTGAAGCTTGTTGTTGAACGAGCTTTATACAACACTTACTTCTTATCATGGAGTAAACTACTCACTAATTCTTCAGTGAGTAACATACTCACTATTTCTTTAGTGAGTAACTCAGGTTGTTTAATATTCAAAAACTTGTTAGGAACAATTGAGTCAAATTTTGGCCCAACAATCTCCCCTTATTTGAATATACAAATAGCATGAGTTTTCATCTTCTTTTTTTCAGGGCTTCACTTACCTAGCTCCGCTTCAGAAAGTGGGGAAACTTTCTTTAGTCTCTAAAGAACACTCACGGACTAATTCTACACTTAGGTTATGTTAAGTTCAAATCATAGTCAGAGAGTATTGGGCACTGAAATGGCTCTAGATTAAATCTCTCATTTTGCAATTTTCTAGTTTAGATTTGTAATCTTAACCATTTTTAGTATTAACTTTAATTAGTTTTTATTAAGTTTTAAATAGTTTTATTAAATAATTAATATTTAAATATTAAAATAATCAAAAAAATAATTTTCGTTTTAATTTAATTTTCTTTTCATTTTAAGTTTGTAAAAGTTGCATTTTCACCCCCTGTAGTTTATTTTTGCATATTTCCACTTTTTCAGTATGCATTTAGGTTTTTAAGATTATTTGCATTTCTGTGTTTGTTAATACTGTTCCATTATCATTTCAAGCAATCAGTAGTGTAAAAATCAATCAAAATCTTTATCTGGTTACTATTCCTGAATCACTCATTCCAAAACGTTTTCCCAAAACACAATTTCAATCTCGTCGGGACATAACGACCCGGGGATACACTGTGCTTACACCGGATCATAAATTGATCTCTCCTCTCTCAGATTTAACTTGTTGACCACACCTGGTTAACTGGTTAGTTTGGGAGGAGTCAGGGGGTTTATATAGGAGATGAGAGGAGCTTGGGGTGAAACTTCTAGTAATTCTAGTCATCAATCCGCGTGATATTGTGTTTCTTTTGAGTCATCCATAGCCCTTGATCAAAACGTAGCCTCCAATCCTTCAATCACAACCGTACGATGTAATCATGACCCAATCATATGCACTCACTCCCATGAGGATTGCCACTCTGGCATTCCCTGCCATGTCAGGGTTCTTCTAGAAGCGTGTAATTGTACGAAAACACCCTTAATTGTGGTAATTTTGAGGTACGGTCATTCTAGGGTTCGTGCTACAATAGTTATCTGGGTTGGGGGTAAATTTTGGGGCGCGGGTTATTTCAAAAGGGTTATTAAATGAGGTGATGGGTCGGGTATGGTAAAAGAAGTAGCATGTCGGGTATAAATGGAAGTGGGATTGGGCCAGTTGTGGTGGGCTAGGATAAGGATTTTGGATTTGGTTTAATATAAACGAACAAAGGGCCTGGTTGTGTTTTTGTTTTAAGGTTTTTTAGGATAAAATTCACAAGGACTAATGTTGTAAATCTGCAAACTTCAAGGACCAAATCTGCCTTTCTTTAAAAATTATTCCAAGGGTCTCTTTTGTCATTCTTTGATTCATAAGGGGCCTGCGTTGACTTTCTTCAACAAATATTCTTCAAAAGGGCCATGTTTATCATTTGATGAAAGTTGAGGGACCAAAGTTGTAATTTCTCCAAACTTCATCTAAGGACCAAATTTGACAAGATATGATTCCCCGAGGTTGACTTTGACTCTTTGAGCTTTTCCTTTGACTTTTTGACTTACCCGGCTTCGGCTTTTGACACTTTCAATTCTCGTGCTCGTTTTTGTCGGTTTTCTTTGATTTTATGTCCATATTTGAAATATCCTTACCTGCACAATTACAAACGCAAAAACACAAGATATTTGGCAATTGTGATTAGTTTTTGGTTGTTTTGGTCGGGTTTTAGGTCAAATAAAAGTGTGTATTTCCACACATACCAAGTTTCAAGAGGAAAAACAAGGGTTTGGTTTTTAGCTCCTTTAATTCAAGAGATCACGCAACAAGATGTAATTATTATTATTATTATTATTATTATTATTATTATTATTATTATTATTATTATTATTATTATTATTATTAACTATACGCATCATAGGGAACCATGAATTGGTGATCTTTTCCGCTGCACTTAATATGCTTTTTATATTTTAGATATAAAATACCAACACTGATATTGTTTGTAGCTAACATACTTTACTCATTGATACCTCATCAATGAGGTAAAATGTTGCTTTAGTTGGTCTTTGATGTCTTTGAAGCTTGTTGTTGAACGAGCTTTATACAACACTTACTTCTTATCAAGGAGTAAACTACTCACTGATTCTTCAGTGAGTAACATACTCACTATTTCTTTAGTGAGTAACTCAGGTTGTTTTATATTCAAAAACTTGTTAGGAACAATTGAGTCAAATTTTGGCCCAACAATCTCCCCTTATTTGAATATACAAATAGCATGAGTTTTCATCTTCTTTTGTTCAGGGCTTCACTTACCTAGCTCCGCTTCAGAAAGTGGGGAAGCTTTCTTTAGTCTCTAAAGAACACTCACGGACTAATTCTACACTTAGGTTATGTTAAGTTCAAATCATAGTCAGAGAGTATTGGGCACTGAAATGGCTCTAGATTAAATCTCTTATATTTGGATATACAAATAGCCTAAGTGTTTTCATATTTTAGTCATCATAACAACTTCTTCTTTAATTTACAACAAGGAATTAAATAAAATAGTAGAGTTTGATCCTTTGTTATTGAAGTTGCTGAACTTCTTTTAGACTTCATGTTTAGGGACTTTTTTTAGGTTGAGGGCCTTCTATCTTCATGTTCAGGGACAACTATCATGTGTAGTGCCATCCCCATGGTATGCGATCCTTCCATGATGCTCCTTCCTCCCAGAGCTCCCTGATGCTCATTCCTCTTATTTTTTGTGACAACCTTTTTTAACTACTTTTTGTGTCACAAAGTCTCCTTCCTCTCGTTATATTTAGTGACTACAATTTGTGTTACTAAGTCTCCTTCTTCCTATTACTTCACGTTAGTGACACATTTTGCAACAAAAATTTGTATCGCTAACCTCTTTCCTCCCATCTTTTGTGTAGAGGATTTAGGTGAGGAATTTTTTTGGAGGGTTTGGTGATCGAGGGTTTGTGTGAGGTTTTTTTGAAGGGTTTTTTTGTGTAGTTTTTTTGTGAGGTTTTTGTGTAAAGTTTGGATACATGAATTGATCAATTTAAAAGTGTTTATTAAAGTGTTTCTTCATCTCAAAAGTTGTAACTTAGTAGCAATTTTTGAAGTAAACTCTTTGATTGAATTTTGACCAAGCTCATGTGTGTGAATTTGCCACACAATAGACTTCTTGGGATTATTTTTACTCAAGTTTTTCAACTTGACTCCGCATAATGGTACCAATTTTTTTACCTCTTTTTTAAATCAATTTTTATTTAAATAAAAAGTTATTAGTAGCCCGTCAAAACAGATCTAGTTTATTGATATTAATCCACCTGCTGTGATACCACTTGTTGATCCCAAAATTTGGGTAAAACATGAATATGTAAACAATTGAAAACCAGTTTTACACAAGATCCATTTGACACTAATAACACAATTCGTACTTTTTAACGTTTATAATTCTTATTAGAAATGAGTCCAAGAATTACAAGGCATAGTTGCTGAACACTATCCAGATTGAATGACAACTGAAACACTCCTACAAATGAATTAATCTTGCTAGCTTAGCTTATGATCCAAGGAGAGGAGGATTCTATCACTATAATATATACATTTATATTTTTTTTATTATTTTTATTTTTTATTTTTTTTGTGTTTAAAATCTCTAACTATCTCTCTATCAAACATTTTCTTATATAGGTAGCTAGGGATACGAGGGTAACATATGAAGTCTTGAATATGTGTCAAGTATTTAATGGAGAAATACATTTTCCATTAAATGATTACATTCTTGTAATAAGATAGACCTTACTTTGGGGAACAATGTTGACGACTGTTCCCACGGTCCCACCTATTGTTCCCACTTTAGTAAGACTCAATTGTATTTTTAGAAGATGTAACTGTAATTTTGTATCGGAGTATTATTTTCTTGCATTTTTCAATAGCACGCGTTAATTTGTACATTATTTACTGATAATCAAGTTACTGCTTTCTAATCAAAGTTCCAGTAAGCTTGAATGCTCTTGTAAACTATAGTCAGAATTGTAATTCGCCATTTTTCGACGAGTNTATATATATGTATATATATATATATATATATATATTGTGTTTAAAATCTCTAACTATCTATCTATCAAACATTTTCTTATATAGGTAGCTAGGGATACGAGGGTAACATATAAAGTCTTGAATATGTGTCAAGTATTTAATGGAGAAGTACATTTTCCATTAAATGATTACATTCTTGTAATAAGATAGACCTTACTTTGGGGCAAGGCTGTCAAACTCGCGAGTTTACACGTAAGATCGTACGATCTTACGTGCACACCAGTCAAAATCGTGTAGGATCGTGGTAGGATCGCATCTGAGGTAGGATCGTAAGTAAGATCGTAGGATCGCACGTAAGATCGTAGGATCGACACGCGATCCGAGTTCACTTTTTTTTTTTTTAGTCCATCCCACTTGCTTAGGCAAAAAAAAACAAACAAACGTGTGTTTTACTAATGTCTAATGAGTAAACCACTATTGTTTCATTTTCTAAATAGATTATAGTTTATACATAGTTTTCTACTTTTATAAATAGATTATAGTCAAAAGGTGTTCAACAGTTTAATTTACTTTACTTCACTATGATTAAACTAATCAAATGATATGTTTTGGAATGCCACTTATGAAACGTTTGTTTTCTTGAAATCATGTTGATGGCTCGTATGTTTTGAGAAATTTAGAACCTATGTTATGTAATATTATTCCACTAAATCGTTAATGTAATGATTGAAACTTGACTTTTTTGTGTTTTACTATTACTTTATTGTTTGAAATTTGAACTTTGTCATTTTCAAGAGGATATTATATGAATTTATCTTTGACGTTGAGTAAAAATGTAAAACAATTTGACTCGTATATCATTTTTTTACAAAATATGACAAATTGGTAGGATCGTAGGATCGCAATCCGATCCTACGATCTCGATCTTGCAAAGACAAAAACGATCCTGCGCGGGATCGCGATCTTAACAGCCTTGCTTTAATGTTGACGACTGTTCCCACGGTCCCACCTATTGTTCCCACTTTAGTAAGACTCAATTGTATTTTTAGAAGATGTAAACTGTAATTTTGTATCGGAGTATTATTTTCTTGCATTTTTCAATAGCACGCGTTAATTTGTACATTATTTACTGATAATCAAGTTACTGCTTTCTAATCAAAGTTCCAGTAAGCTTGAATGCTCTTGTAAACTATAGTCAGAATTGTAATTCGCCATTTTTCGACGAGTGTGTTATTTTATTTATATTGAAGTTAATACTGATCATGAAAGAATTTAGTAACAGCTTCATGTACTCCATATCAAGTAGGGACATTTATTTGTTAGTCACACAAACTACATTGGAAGTTTCCCTAATGATTCATTTCTAACTATCTGTTATTCAGTCAATAGAACATGCTTTCAGTGTTTTACTGATAGTACTTGCTCACTCACCAGGTCATGCAAAGAAGGTTTTTTAGGACTATTGTTACTTTGTCCCTTTTCGCAAGGCTAACGGATCACACTTATTATTCATTCAGAAAATATGTATCACAATGGCGTATCTCCGATAGAGTAGTATAACCGGCCTATACACTAAAATTACATCAACTAATCGACTTGTTACAAATCGACTAATTAAATTTATCGTCTTATATAGAATATATGATTACAGCCATGAAAAGGTATTATAATATCCACATCTAATAAAGTATTACACAATAACAAAATAAGTACCAAACACCTCTAATTCAAAAAGATGAACAAATTGGCACCAAACTAAAAATGTGCAATTTCTGAAATTGGTGATCTCCACCTCATTGAGCAACTAAAACCCTAAAAAAAAGCTTCTCATTTTGGGCCAGCTGTCACCTGAAAATTCGAGATCATCAGACTTGGATAACTTGGTGAAGACAGCAAAATTCTGAACATGCCAATCTCTTTCAACAGCCACAATTGTTGCTTCCATCATCGAATACTACACATATTCACTTTGATCATACATATAAAACTAACCGTCAACCAAAAAGTAAGAGACCCCTACTGTATCAGTTAGCTAGCCACCAAGCCTTCACTGAATACAAGTGAAAAAACAAAAAGAGGAAAAGCAGTAGAGATGATAAAAAGCAAGCACATAGTTTCATGCTTGATGCAAATCGAAATTAACATAATTGACTCATCCATATTTTTATTCCATAATATTTTATCTTTTCTCTGTAAGTAATTAATTACTTTAAGTAGGGAACACGAACTCGCACTAGGGATAGAGAGATATGGGAGATGGGTGACAGATAGAAAGAGAGCACACATAGCTTCAAGCATACGAGTTAACTCGAGACATCATGCTAGAAAAGCCCATCTGTGCTCACTATCTTCTGTCACCACTCCTTCCCATACCCTCTTACCCTTAAACCTTCAACACCATAACATTTTATATTTACAATTAGCAACAAACGTACTTTAACAGATATTGTAGCGTTTAGGGGTATCAACAAGTATGCCTTAAGAATAATTTTTAGAATTTTTTTCAATGTAAAAGAATGATTTTTAATGACAATACATATCGGAACTAAATAATGAAATAGAAAAAGGAGAGGTAAGGATTAAGAGCGATAATTAGAGAGGGGATGACAGATAGAGCGTGAGCACACATAGCTTCAGGCATATGCACACGGATTATTTGCAAGAAGACCATGGGTGCTCACTCTCTTCTGTCACCACCCTTTACCTTTATAGCTTGCCATCATATACAAGAAATTCGGGTTGAAATATGTATTTCTACATGTAGATAGAACTATATGTAGAAAACTTTGCTAAAACTAGTGAGAGCCCATGTTTACTTTTGTTTGTGGTGGTACTGTTTCATTGTATTGGAGTTCACACTACTGTGTGATTTCATGTGCAAGTAAATAAGTGGAGTTTGGCATCCCTTATATAGACTTTCTAAAGGTAAATTCTGAGACCTTTGGAATATATTTGGGTTTTATCTCTTGATTCCTCATTATTTATTATAATATTGTGTCCCTAAACAAATCAGAATGGTAGAGAATATAATTTTCCACTGTGAGGCAAAATGTAGAAAAAGAAAGAACTCAAGAAGTACACGACTAAGTGAACACAAAGAATTATCTAGTTCGGTTGATTTTGATGTGATTAGCCTATGTCTATAGAAAGAAATCTAGTATTATACGTCGCAACGAGTCAAGAAACCAATAGTTCACATTACACTTACACTTACGTTGTATGTATTTTTCAATTCTTGATGTTGTCCCAAATGACAACCAACAACAAACTCATTAATGAAATTGCTATTACCAATGCTTTCTTGTAATTCTAAATCTCTCAGAACCAATGGACACTCCTCATCGTTTATCATCTTTGCCACTACTTCCTGTATTCTTCAATCCCTATGCCGGTCTTCGTTATCTAATAAGCTTCTGAGTTTTTTTTTCTTACACAAGTCATAAGCACATGCACCCGCAAAGACTTTTCGCAAAGCTATTTTTGGTTTGTTTTTTGGGTTGTTGTGGAGTTTGATGTCGTTTTTTAATGGATGCTAGTCTCTTGATAATTACAATATCAAGAAATTCTCAACTACATCTCCTAAGGGAGCAAATGCAACGTAAACTAGGCATGAAACCAATGGCAGAACTTGAATACAATTTATTAAAAGAGGCTGTAATGTACTTATTTTATTTTTCAGGAAAAATTATTTAAATATGCAATGTGGATAACTACAATATAATAAAATGATTTCTGCAATTTTTTGACGCCTCTTTAAAAACATATTAATAAACTAAAGGGTCGAAAAGTTATCCTCAGGTTGATTTGAAATGAAGCCCGGTCCTCTACCGCAAAAGGAACATAAGAAAGATGAAGGCTTATGGTGTTGAATGAAACGACCAATAAAGGCTCAACAGCGTTTGATTACCACAAAGCCATGCTTATTAAGATACTAGTACTTTGGAACTAAAGCAGCCTAAAGTATATATGCTTTTTCTGTTAATTATTCATTACTAGCGCATAAGAATCATTAATAAATAATTAAAGAATATTAAAGATATGTCTAGCAAAGAAGTCACACACCTTTTCTACCTTTATGGTTACATAGTATTATCTATGTCAACCATCAATCAATACTAATCTAGGTTTGTTTAATTAACCTTAAATAATCATGATCATTAGCACGATAAAGTTGTACAAAATTCTAAATCACCACCGTCAGCATGCATGCATCATATGATGTAATGATTTAATACAAGGTTAATGCAATCATTTACACCATAGGATGAGTGCAGTAGTAACTTTTACTGAAAATTTTCAAACGATAAGGGATCTCAAAGATTAAAATGAAAATATGGATTAAAAGAGACAAGATGACAAGCAATCAACTACAATGAGATTATCGATCGTAATGTGAGAATTACCCCAACTTATATGAGACCAAAACCTAACAAATTGTGACATAACAAGGTCAAATACGAATTTGGCCAAACGAGCTATATATAGTAGAACACATTAGTTAGCTAGCAAGATCACAAGATTAGTGCATGTTCACAGCACTACATTACAAAAGAACATAAATAGCAATCTTAATGATCTTGTTGGATTGTCATTCAGCTTATACAAACATACTTTATACTATCAAGAACAGCTGTTTGAAGTGATAAATGAGTTTCTTTCCTAAATCTTTGAGATTATAATCATATGCTAATAGATAGTACATAAATAAAGTTTATGTAACCAATATAAATTTGCTTTACTAAGATTCCTGTCTATACATTTTGTCATATATTTCCTGTTAGAAAAAATTACATGTTTCATCCTTACACTTGTCGTCCATATTCGATTTTAATTACACCAGTGATACCTAATTTTTAAATTAGTTGCATCGATGGTCCCTATTTAAAAAAATAAGGATCATCTGTGTAATGATCTATTGTTTTTTATTACAAGGAGATAGTGCTGAGCATAATAGACTGCGAACCGGATCGAACCGAAAACCAGACCGATTGAACCGGACCAAACATATTTCCGTCCGGTCATAGGTCCACCAATTTCCTCATATTTGGTTTTCGGTCCGGTTCGGTCTTACGTAAAAATAGGCCATTATGTTTTGTTGGACCGGACCGGACCACAACCGAACCGAACCGACCGGGACATGGACCGAACATTTTGGTCTGGTCCTCGGTCCGATGTTTTGGGCTAAATCGATTTTCGGTCCAGTCCTATTTTCGTCGATCTGGTCTAGTTTTCGGACTGGGATCAGCTTTGCACGAATAGTCCATATCTTTATTACATAGATAGTACCTATTTTCCAAAATAGGGACTATTAATGTAAATAGTTTAAAAGTTGGGGATTATTTATGTAATTAAAAATCGGATAGGTACGACGAGTGTGACTTTGGTAAACAACAGGGACGAAACATGTAATTTGTTCTTCCTGGTATGATATTAGGATTAATCATATATCATTCTATTTTCATGATTAATTTTAGGGTGTGTTTGTTTGACCCCTTTAGCCATTGACTTTGGGGATGAAGCCCAATATTACTTGTTTGGTGTAAATTCGTGGGTCTCAAGATTGGGAGTAAGTCCTCAAAATATGCTAACTTCAAATCCGGAAGACTCCCCCTACTTTTGTAGAAATTGGTTTTAAAGTGGGCCCAACTCTATCATCAACCATTCATATATTGTTTTTTATTTCATTTGTTATAATAAAATATATTATATACAATTAAAAATATATATAAGATTATAAAACAAATAAAATTATACATTATTATATATTTTCTCTCTCTTACTTTTTCTCCGACCCAAATCCTAAACTTTAACTTTATATCCAAAATTAAATCTTAATCCTAAATCCATCTACAAACCAAACGGGCCCTTATATATACCTAAAGTACAATCATTAAATACATAGTTTACAATATTTTTAAAGTATGTTCAGGTGTATATGAAATTACCAAATTTAAGAAGGGGAGATATGAAATTGCCCCGATATTATGAATAGAAACCGAAATATCATGTCCACTAACAATAATCTATAGTAACTGAAATTCTATAGTGAGCAAATCAGCTAACCCGGAAATTTGATCTTAAAATCTCTAATTATAATCCCAGTTCACACATTTTCGCGTCACTATAGGTCTTTATCAGGCATCTTTAGTGAAGAATGACCCTTTTACAAAAGTGAAAAATGAAGACTATGTGAATTGAAGTTTAATGTTATTTGTTCATGAATGAATTGTTACAGAATAGAAGATCAAATAAATCCGCAATTAAGGGGCAAAAACATTGTTACTGCCAATGATCGTCGCATAACTAAATGAAAACAAATCTGTCTTCTTGAAGAGTGGGAAATGATGAACATGATTACATAACATTTTGATTCAATATTCTTCACCACATATATTGGAAAGTAAAGAAAGAAGATACGTTTACTTTTAGGGTCAAACAACATATTTAAGTTTCTCATAATCTATTATTTATACTTCAGCTTTTCCACAAGCAATAAGTGGTAATATCAAAATATAAAAGATGCTACAAGAATAATGTGTCAGCTATATTAGAATCAGAAAGTTATTTGAGAAAAGTTTCAAACCTTGGGTTGCCAAGTTGGTGAAGTCACCAGTTGCACTTCTACTGAAGATTAAGCAAGTCAGTTTCTGACCCGTTCGGTTTAATCCTTGCAAAGATCACCCCATTTTCGCTTGACAAAATGTTTCGAGTTTTAAACAGTGGACTGGAATATTGTTAGTTTAGTCGGCAAGTTCTTTATGTTATGTTCTCATTCTATCGCCCTCTCACTTTAGGCCATTGGAACAGTATTTTTTTGACGTGTAGCTTCCCTGGTGCTCCACTTGACATCTTAGAAAGTATTCTGTTATACCCTGAAATATTCTGTTATACCCTCACCAAGAAATTCTTTATCCCATCATATTCGAACCGTTAAGTTTATTCCAATTTACACGACCGGGAACGTTCCACATATCTCAACTTTTAAAGAACACATCAAATCATTTGCTTTCGAACACCGTCCACAAAATAAATGACTAAAAACCCAAAGTGAAATAATATGGCAACACAAACTATCAAGTATTTTGCATATGATCCTTCCACAAGAACAATAATCTGGTATCATTACAGCTCGATATTGTTACAAAACAAAACACTAATCGAGCAAAAGATGCCCAAACACAAATATTTAGAATAAATAAAAACTCAAACTTGCCATATTCCCAAAATTCCGAATGCATATTTCTATGTTCTTTCTCACAAAAAATATAGTTTAAAAGTTGGGGATTATTTATGTAATTAAAAATCGGATAGGTACGACGAGTGTGACTTTGGTAAACCACACTGGTATGATATTAGGATTAATCATATATCATTCTATTTTCATGATTAATTTTATATATACCTAAAATACAATCATTAAATAGATAGTTTACAATATTTTTAAAGTATGTTGAGGTATAAATAAAATTACCAAATTTAAGAAGGGGAGATATGAAATTGCCCTGATATTATGAATAGAAACCGAAATATCATGTCCACTAACAATAATCTATAGTAACTGAAATTCTATAGTGAGCAAATCAGCTAACCCGGAAATTTGATCTTAAAATCTCTAATTATAATCCCAGTTCACACATTTTCGCGTCACTGTAGGTCTTTATCAGGCATCTTTACTGAAGAATGACCCTTTTACAAAAGTGAAAAATGAAGACGTACACCTTATGTGAATTGAAGTTTAATGTTATTTGTTCATGAATGAATTGTTACAGAATAGAAGATCAAATAAATCCGCAATTAAGGGGCAAGAACATTGTTACTGCCAATGACCCTCGCATAACTAAATGAAAACAAATCTGTCTTCTTGAAGAGTGGGAAATGATGAACATGATTACATAACATTTTGATTCCATATTCTTCACCACATATATTGGAAAGTAAAGAAAGAAGATACGTTTACTTTTAGGGTCAAACAACATATTTAAGTTTCTCGTAATCTATTATTTATACTTCAGCTTTTCCACAAGCAATAAGTGGTAATATCAAAATATAAAAGATGCTACAAGAATAATGTGTCAGCTATATTAGAATCAGAAAGTTATTTGAAAGGAGTTTCAAACCTTGGGTTGCCAAGTTGGTGAAGTCACCAGTTGCACTTCTACTGAAGATTAAGCAAGTCAGTTTCTGACCCGTTCGGTTTATTCCTTGCAAAGATCACCCCATTTTCGCTTGACAAAATGTTTCGAGTTTTAAACAGTGGACTGGAATATTGTTAGTTTAGTCGGCAAGTTCTTTATGTTATGTTCTCATTCTATCGCCCTCTCACTTTAGGCCATTGGAACAGTATTTTTTTGACGTGTAGCTTCCCTGGTGCTCCACTTGACATCTTAGAAAGTATTCTGTTATACCCTGAAATATTCTGTTATACCCTCACCATGAAATTCTTTATCCCATCATATTCGAACCGTTAAGTTTATTCCAATTTACATGACCGGGAACGTTCCACATATCTCAACTTTTAAAGAACACATCAAATCATTTGCTTTCGAACCCCGTCCACAAAATAAATGACTAAAAACCCAAAGTGAAATAATATGGCAACACAAACTATCAAGTATTTCGCATATGATCCTTCCACAAGAACAATAATCTGGTATCATTACAGCTCGATATTGTTACAAAACAAAATACTAATCGAGCAAAAGATGCCCAAACACAAATATTTAGAATAAATAAAAACTCAAACTTGCCATATTCCCAAAATTCCGAATGCATATTTCTATGTTCTTTCTCACAAAAAAATTTTAAAAAGTGATCCAAAAAATATGTAAAATCTGATGACTTACTTGTAATGGAAGTACATGATGTTTAATGCCGGATTTTCATAATCATCTTCCTTATTTCTACCCTCAAACCAGCTTTTTATGATGCTTTGAGATGTATTTTCTGTATTCACGTTGTTTGGCCATTTATCAACCAACTGAAAACCAAATTGAGATGCAGCCGAAAGTATAGACGTCTCATCAACTCTACGAAAAATATGACACAAAATCAGTGCTGGTCGGGACCCAATTTCATCACCTTCATCCTTTGAAATCAACTCTTTTGCAGTTTGAAACAATGGCATAATATATTCAGCAACATAAGTTACATCCGTCCCAATAATAACATCAAAACCCTTATCGCCACTTAGTTTCTTGACAGATTCTAAATGTTCTTTGTTACCCCAAAATAATTTCTTGACATGTAGCTTTGATAGTGAAGATTCTTCAAGATTTGTAGTGACGTTTTCATGAAGAAGCTCGAGTGCTTTGTCGTCTCCGTCTGTGGGGACCACGAGGTGTGCGGTTTTGGTGGCGATCATGGAGCAGATTCCTCCACAACCGGATCCTAGCTCGAGTACCTTTTTTCCTGATACTATGGTTTGGTTTGAAGCAAGAACAGAAGCCATGAGTCGAGCTGATTCCCATAACATTAAACCTGTAGATTTGCAAGTGTGTTGGAACTCTTTGGAAAGTAGTTTGATCTTGAAGTTCCAATCTCGTAACTTGAACTCCATAATCTGTTAGATTAATCAATCATACAGGATGATTTTAATTAAACACAGAATATAAAAACAACAGAACATGTAATGACTTCTACTTTGCATAAACCTTGGACAACAATTATCCGTAACAAGAAACATTATGGTGGTGCTTGGATTTGCATTATCAAACTGATTGTCAATAAAATCGACTGAGGTAAAAAAAATAAAAAATAAAAATAAAAAATAAAAAATAAAAAATAAGTGATTCCAATTATTAATTATCTGATTAATTGTGGTCAAATACTCAATCATGGGATAATCAATTGCATACCATCTGCAACAAAATTTTATCTATTTACCCTCTTATTTAACGCATTTTAAAGACTTTGCCCACAATTTATTGGTGTATACTTCAAAATATAGAAGAACGTCTTTTCCGTCATTTGACGTTTTTTATAACGTTCTAAATACTCGAACAACCAGTTACAAAAGCACATACAGAACCCCCCAAAGTGATCCAAATTTAGCTTGACCAACTATTCACTAATCCAACAATAATTTGAAAGGATGGTTCAATCATCAACAAGCATTCAATGAATTTCTAGTAATATAGATTAGCACATGAACTTGTATGTTATCAAGATCTATATACAGTTGATAATTGTGAGAGTCAAAGCAAATTCTGACCTCATCCCTTGGTGAAGATATACCAAACATTTCAAAGGCAAATCCGTCAGATATGTCAATATCATATCTGTCTTCAGCCTCCTTTGCAGTTTTATGGATCTCATTATTACCACCATCTAAACGAAAGGCAGCTTGGACCCATCGCCTACATTCTCATAGCAGTAAGAACCCAAAACCACACATACACAACCATATATTTTTTATATAAGCTTACTTACCGATTCATAACTATCTCACGTGAACGATTTTCAACTTGCTTGCAACACACACCACATTCTTCAGTTGTGAACCCATTTTCTTGAAACAAACTTTTCAAGAATTCCTCAGAGAAGTAGAATGCGCGCTGAAACATAAAGGGCAGAAGATATAACACTTAAAATATAAGAAGAAATATATTTGAAAGGCTAAAACATCGAAACTGATCGTCCACAGCACTTACAGTTCCGTCACCTCTGACAAAAAAATTCTCGCTGATCTTCTGATCCTTATAAGTAAGCCTTTCCTGCAAATACAGAACAGTAATTGTAAGAAAATTTCACATTTAGGTGTCTTAATTATTATAAAACAATTACAGTTTAACATAGCGAAATAAAATGTAGAGTAATCCAAAAAAAAAAAAAAAAAAAAAAAAAAAAAAAAAAAAAAAAAAAAAAAAAAAAAAAAAAAAAGAAGAAGAAGAAGAAGAACCTGAGCAAGATCTCCCGTAGCATAGTCACGGAATAACACATAACCATTCGGCTGCATATGACAAAATTTAGGTTTATTTAAAGTTAATTCTAAGGGTGGTATAGAGTTATAACTCTATAAAATTATACAAACAATAATAAATTAATAACAATGTCTTACTTTCAAAATCTTTTTGATGTTTTGCAGGGCTAAATGCATCTTTTCAGGTGACACTGCAGATAAGACGAAAATCTACTTAACAAGTCAGCCGATAACTTAGCATTGAACCAAGAAACAAGAACATCTAAAAGGTCAAATGCAATACCATTGTTACAATATCGACAGAAGATGGTGGAATATGGTTAAGTAAGTCATCACTTGTTATATCACACGGAAATGCATTAATCTTCAACTCCTGAAAGTCCTTATGTGCCTGAAAATGTGTGATAACAGAGATATAAAAACTCGTTCCACGTAAAAACCTCATGAAAGAAGGTAACGAGATTTACTAAAGATAATATTAAAGAATAACGACCTTCACCAAGTCAACGGCACGCGGTGAGAAGTCACAAGCATGGATAAATATACCAGGGTAGGTGGCAGCTAATGGAAAGATGGTGTTTCCTGCTCCACATCCAACCTACAAATAATTGCAAGCAAATATTATGCCAAAACACGAGTTGAGATTTTACATACTTAAAATGCATGGATATTAGCTTGATGGTAGTTCTATAATGACGATAAAAAAAAGTACTACTAATATTTACCTCTAAAATGACCTTTTCCTCTGCATCCTGAAATAATAAGAGATGTTTCAGACTTCTTACATTTGTCTCTCAATATTATCAGTTATCATTAAACTTAATATAAGCATCAAGTGAATACTTGTTTACACTCACAGAAAAGAAGTGCCCCCATTCTTTGTCCAAGTAATGTCGATCCTTGAAGAACTGAAAAATAGAAAAGTCGATATCTTAACTTTAAAAAAAAAAAAAAAAAAAAAACATAATAGCATCCAAGAAGTAATATATGCCAGGTACTAGGCAGTTCGAGAAATAACAACTGCCAATGATATGCTAGACATGGAGTGATAACAGAGATATAAAAACTCGTTCCACGTAAAAACCTCATGAAAGAAGGTAACGAGATTTACTAAAGATAATATTAAAGAATAACGACCTTCACCAAGTCAACGGCACGCGGTGAGAAGTCACAAGCATGGATAAATATACCAGGGTAGGTAGCAGCTAATGGAAAGATGGTGTTTCCTGCTCCACATCCAACCTACAAATAATTGCAAGCAAATATTATGCCAAAACACGAGTTGAGATTTTATGTACTTAAAATGCATGGATATTAGCTTGATGGTAGTTCTATAGTGACGATAAAAAAAGTACTACTAATATTTACCTCTAAAATGACCTTTTCCTCTGCATCCTGAAATAATAAGAGATGTTTCAGACTTCTTACATTTGTTTCTCAATATTATCAGTTATCATTAAACTAAATATAAGCATCAAGTGAATACTTGTTTACACTCACAGAAAAGAAGTGCCCCCATTCTTTGTCCAAGTAATGTCGATCCTTGAAGAACTGAAATATAGGAAAGTAAATATCTTTTAAAAAAAACATAATAGCATAAAAGATGTAATATATGCCAGGTACTAGGCAGTAACACCATCAAAATTTTCACACGTATATCATTTCAGTTCGAGAATAACAACCGCCAATGATATACTAGATACTAAATGGAAAAGCAAAACCAACCCGATCCTGATGACGTTTGTAAAAGACATCCCAATATTTCTTGGCATCCCTTTCATACTTCTCTGTGATATACAGTGCAAGGTCAAAACAATTATACGATTTCATAACCAATATGCAATTATGTGTACAGCAAGAAAGATACCTTTCCAGAAGGGAGTGACTTCATTACTTGGCGTAGCATATATTTGTATTTTTGGTTTTTGTTCAATGCTGTCTGACGCGTTAGAAGCCATTTACAAAGCACTGTTAACAAACACATGATCAGAATCACAGTTTAGTTCCTTGAGATTTTTTATTACAGTCATTTGGAACAAAGTAATAATATTTAGTTAGTTCAAGAGAAACTGAGATGAAACATGAACGAACTTTCACTTGTATGTTCTAACTTCTAAACCATTCCCCCTTGGACTATACAAGCAACAGTAACGGCAATGAACTTTCAAAAATCCATGTGATACACCGTTAATTGATGCACAAATTACTTTCCCTATTATAATTCCTATACGGAATGTGATCTATTGAAACCCATTTTCCTAAGCAACAAAAACTGATATAAGAACACTAATCCTTCACCAAACTTTCCAACCAACTGTTGCAGGAACGACTATGTTCCTGAGCGTATTACAGAAGGCAAACGGCATTATCTTATGTGTTCTCACTTAATTGCTATACAAACAGAACTATAGTGATAGGAACCCATCCCATACCAGGTCGCATACTTGGGCGATATGTGATAGTGACATATAGCATCTTTTCGGGGGTAACTATGGTTTCCGACCGACCTATTTTATAAGTAAACCTGATTTATTTATTCTACAAAAACACTTATCAAATATCCATCAAACTTATTTACACATATATAAACATCACTGGTTCATGAGCATTATATTAAAAAAAAAAAAANAAAAAAAAAAAAAAAAAAGCACATTTAATGTCAGAAGTAGCTAAAGTCATACAAAACATCATGCAAATGAAATTAAATATATAAAATAACGGTAATTGATTGAACTTACGTTGTTCAAAGTATGAATCTGGTTAGTATTTGAATTTGAGGGTTTTATTAGGGTTTTCAATTTTTCCCCAATTTAACTTATCGTTTATGTTTTCTTTCACACCCTATACTTTTTATTAAAGTCACAATACACCTTCATATATCTCTCTTTCTCAAATATGAAAATAAAGTTATTTAGTGGTATACATTTGTTAATTTGAGTTCGTTTGATTATTTAACGCTTTTGTCACCATAACATAAGTTAGAAAATCTCTATATTTACATATGTTAAAGTAAACATAAATTTTGAATCTGTCAATAAAATAAAATTGAAGTAAATTTCAGCTAATTAAAAAAAAAAAGAATGTTGACAGGTCAACCCAACCTACTGGTTACGCGCACATTTCAGCTTTAGTGCACTAAAGCTAATCGACTAAATAAACCGAAATAGACCAACAGTCTAACAAACACAGCAAAAGTTTGCTCATATCGACAGATACTTAGGAATAAAGCAATTGGAATTTGCTACGGTAGCCTTAACAGCTATGGTTAAAGTGTTAAGACATGCAATAATGGTTATTAAATATTCAATTTAGGTAGTTACTGATTCAAACGGGTTATTAGATCCATCAGTACAAATTCAGAGGTACTTTATAGACAAATTAGCTTACTCCAGAAACTTAAATTCATGACAAACTTAAATCCAGAAAAAGCCACGGTATAATTTAAAGTAGAAGTAAGAAACCGATACTCAGCTATAACAACAAAAACAGAAGAACAACTTTCAAAACCATACATGTATACTCTTTAAATCTATATCAAAATCCAATGAATAAATTCAAAGTTAGATATCAACGCGAAATATTGGACAATTCCAGCTTTGGATACAATTTTTCTTCATATCTTAAAATACTACTCCTCAACATAAAAAGGAAACATTGATAAACTAACCATATATTTTCGTTGATTATACAAACTGTAACAAATTGGAGTGTATATAACGTTTATTCTTCAATTTTTTCTTCTTGATATTGTAATTTTGTTTTCACATTGTCTTCCTCAACATTACTACTATTATCTGTTTCTTTGGCATCTTCCGGTGCTCCATTTGCAACTGTGGATGAATTACCGTTCTCTGAGACATTCTTTGTCTCAGATGTCTCAGCGTTTTGAACTTTCTTTGGTAACTGTCTTGAGGAATGAGTGGTCAAAAGACGTGTGATTCCCTCAAATAAGTTTTCGCCATCTGTTATAAGGGAAGATCCTCCAGGATAACAACGTCCAAAACTGGTAGCACAATGTGGATATGCGACCTAAAATGATATCACAGAAACAAGTCATGTTTTTGTTCCCATGATTTAATAAACAAAGATGCACTTTCTGAGATCACAAGACTCTTAATAAAAGTTTTGCTTGCTGTTTACCTCTACGAATGCTCGGCATAGAGACAAGAAAAGAACAGACTCATTCTCCCTAAGCACCCTGGTGGTGTTGTATCTCAATAAAGAATCAGAAACAGTGCGGAGTCCCTTCACTAATTCTTGGGCAAGTATATGTTTCAAGCTTATTGGGGCACAGGGACGTAGTTCATTCATAGCAGCAGATACACCTGATAGCATAAATACACATTACCAACTCATTAGTGGACTTATGAAACGTGAACATTCAAATAAATCCTAGAGCAGAATCCAAGAATAACAACAGTTTGAAAGAAAAAAAGATACGAGATTAAACCACTTGTTTAAAAAGTTACTCATTGGCCTAGTAATACATTGTATAGGATATGTTATTTACAGCTTACCATTAACAAAAACAGCAAGAGGTGGATGCTCCATTAAATTTGGAGGCGGTGTAACATCTTCCTGATTTTCTTCACCAAAGCTACTAGTTGAGAAGCCAACTGCTGGTAATGGGACCCATCGATGAGAATCCAAAACCACCTGTAATCAATATAAAAGAAATCCATCAGTGATGAGTATAATGGGAACTCTCAAACCCAAACTAATATGCATTCTGTAAACAGATTACTATTTATGAGCAGCCAATATGGCAATAAGGAACATAATGGTCTAGATAGGTCGTGTAGGGAATAAAAATGCGTGTGTACCTGAAAATTCTCCACTGCTGTACTCATATTCTTTGAAAATAGGTTTAGGACAGCCCTGCACAAATGACAAAAAGTGAGTTGTGCAATTTGTGATCCTTGACCAGAAACAAATAAAAGATAAATGAACCGTAACTTACTCTTCAAACAGAGGTGGAAGCAAGCCCCGAAAATCCAATCCAACCCAGCCAAGCCCCATGGCACAATACTGAGGAAGTATATACACTGATTAATATATTAGGTTCAGGAAAAATATATTGGCTTAAACCTATAACCATATCTATTTTGACTTCATATTTGTCTCTTAAGATTTAATTAGATGGAACATAGGGTTGTCAACAGAGGCATGCAAATTGCAGACATGTAGCTTAGGTTTAAACTACAAAATTGTAGCCCGAGGTCACTCGACTTGATTGCTCCCCATCATTATCTATGACTTTACTAAGTTCAAGAAGCATAATAATCCAATATCAAAAAACAATTTTGCTACTTCCACTGAAAAACTGTAGCCATTAAAGGCGCCGTGTGTTTGGATGAAAACATTATCTAGGCTGTTTAAATTTGGGGATATCTAAAAACTTTTAACTCCTATGAGGAAGATAAGATCGCTATGTTCAACACATAAAAACAAAAGAGCAATAATAAAACAGATAGGTGGGCAAAATACAATTCAAGGAATACACAAAGTCTACCACATACCATGCACTGGTCCAATATATTGGACAAGGACCCGCCTTCAGTTATCTTTGGGAGCATAATCTTGAGAGTTTTGAGATGAGATGCAATCTGATGCATGGCCCAACTGAAGAGAAGCCCGCCATCATAGTTTTCTTCACTTCCTGATGTATCATCAGCGAATATGGCACGATATTGGTTAACAACATCAAAAAGATGCATCCTGTGACAGTTAACCATTCCTTTCAGGTATTCATAAGCGTTTCTCTGATCCAAGTCATCAAGAATCCCAGACAACCATGACTCTCTGCATCTTAGAAACTGCCACCATTAAAAACATTGTCATTAGCACTTAAGCAAGTAATAAATTAGGCTTGGTGAAAGCAATTACATAGAAAACATGCAAGGCATGATATAAAGATACCTGTAGGCGCATTTCGTACTCGCTATATACTCCTATCCTTCGTAGATATCCAATAATGCGAAGACATTCTGGTAACTGCAATACAGAGGCCTTTCAGAAAACTGCAATACACAATAAGGCTCGGGTTTTGAACAAAATGTAATATACTACAGTCTAGTTCACAAATACTACTACCATCACCGGTATTATTAACTTTCCTACATCAATGAATCATTTAACAGTTAAGTTTATATTTTTTTGTGTTACCACAAACTTACCTATTTTTTTATTTTTTTTTTATGGCATTTTTTTTAACGCCCTATATACCACCTATCTCACAATATATCTCACAAATGCCTCCAGCGAGACTTGAACCCACAAACTTTAGGTTGGTGGGCAACTCACATACCACTAGACCAAAGGCCTTGGGTACATGACAGGAAAAGAGAAAATAAGAATGAAAAACCCTCAACTCTACAAGTTACTGCAATGAGGCTGACAGGTAGGTGACCTAGTAAATTAGGACTAAAGAAAAAAACTTACCTGAATATTTGATCTTAGTTTTTGAAGAAGCTGAGAGAGTAGTGACTGTGTAGTCTGTCGAACTTCTGCAGCAAGTGCTTGAATGACTGGTAACCTTAAGGGACACATGACAGGAAAAGAGAAAACAGGAGTGATAAGTCCTTAACTCTACAAGTTACTGCAATGAGGTTGACAGGTAGGCGACCTTGTAATTAGGACTAAATGAAAAAAACATACTTTGGATGCATTGTCGACAGTTTGCTAACATATGCTTCCAAGTCTAGAGCTTCATCGTAATTTCCATTCCTCACACACCTACAAAAGTTAGGATTTTAAGATAATGAGCAATCTTGAGAAACAACGAACATGATTAGAATTCAAATAGGTTATCTATTACAAGAGGTGTAATAAAGAATCAGAAATCAAAAAGCGCATACACACATGCATTATTCTCACTGCTAAAAAGGTTAAACACATCATGGACTAATGCTTCATCATATGCAAAGCAATTAAAGAGAATAATAATACTTCACCAAAAATGGTACAGTCCCTATTGGAAGATTTGTCCATGTCATTTCTAGCAGCCTTACACTAATACACCCTATATATAAAAAAAAGCAAAGAACTAATATTCTAATTCCCATGTTACTTATCTGCTAGTTCCAACTGAATGTGTTTCAGGCAAAGCTCATGTAATTCATATACAAAAAGCAACGCACTAATATGCTAGAGAAATGTCGATCTATATACTTGACTCGTTCCACTGGAAATTTTACACCGTAAGAATAATAGCACTATTTGCAATCATAGCATGTGATTTCTATTGATCGATAAAAGATAACATACGTGTCCATAAGCTGAGGAATTTCAAGTAAGTCAAGCAAAGTGCTATGATTTGCAAGCAGTGTTTGGTTCATCTTTCTCTTCTCCAAAATATTTTCTGCAGAATCGATGAACTCTGAGCAGCCAGATGTTAGCTTTGGGACCTCGGCAATCTGTACAAAGAAAAATTTGTGATTTCCACATCAACGAAACAAAAGCAGTAATTAACAGCAAAGTGGGTTAAGTTTATTGTATTGCTAACACTCGAGCAAAAGTTGCGGCTCATAATTCAACAAGCTTTTCAGAACAGGATAACTAGAACACAAATAAGCTTTTCAGGACAGGATAACTAGAACACAAATAAGCTTTTCAGGACAGGATAACTAGAACACAAATAAGTAGCTTAAACTCCTTCATAGAAAGAATACGACAATTTCAAAATCTAGAATTCCTCTGGCATCCCAGTAAAAATAGGAAGGGTTCATTTAAGAACAATTGCAAGGCATCAAGTGACATGCATCTAAAACTAAAAGCTAAAGGTTCAAACATAACGCCCAACGACAACATCAAATTCAACAATCCTCAGTCCAATCTAGAAATTCTTGGGTCACTTAGCACCATCTATTAAAACCCTCAAACCATCTTCTAGTGATCATGAAGGAGCACTCCACATACAGTAGGGAACCCGAAAAACAACTATAGCAACCTAGCAGTCTCTATAGTTTATGTTCTACATTTACAGTATATTAAAACCCTGAATGTACTTAATAATTCTTTACTCGGAAAAAAAAATAAAAAATAAAAAATAAATAAATAAATAAATAAATAAATAAATAAATAAATAAATAAAGACTTGATCTCACAAAGAAACTATTTACTTCCCAACTAAATTCTGCAGTTACCATTATTCATGTAGAACTTCTAAGACAATCTCAACAATCATCAGTTAAAAAATCCTATGACATGACAGTAGAAACGTAGAATTACCAAGCACAAACCAATGATAGGCGAGGAATTCTTATATTCAGCAAGCAAATTGTTAAAAGCTTAAGCATCTATTAGTATTGATGAACTTCAGGACCCTACTTTGCTGCGATAAGGCTTACTAATAAGTTTGAAAGCATCGGTTTGGACTAACTTGAGCATAAGCTTTATTATGTAGTCAGAGGAGTAATGCTCAGATCTATAACATACGTGCATTCCTAACAATTATACTTCTGTTAGGTAAAGCCTTTTGTATAAGCTTATTTATGGGCTTATGAGCTTATCTGTTTTCGGCTTATGTTTCATTATCCTCATTTTTTTGGTTTATTTTGGGAATTATGGCCTTATATAAGCTTATTATGTCATAAAAAAGACTCATAAAAAGCCCACAAGTTTCAAATTAAGCCGAAAAAAATAAGCTTATGAAAAATAAGCCGAAAAGAGATAAGCTCATAAGCCCAAAAAATAAGCTTAAACAAAGGCTGTACCTAGAGATTCTAACCATTCTAATCATTAAAAAACATAGAAACGTTTCTTTTAAAAACAATCCACCATTTCTTACATCAAACTACTAAACCATCTCAAATGCGCAACTAAACAACACCTCTCGCCGATTCACAACCTAAAAAACATTTTCACTTGTTCACATTTCACAACCTAACTTCGTCTATTTAAACACCTCAAATCACCTAATAACAAACTCATTCTAATCACAAAACCTAAATCAAGCAATCGATATATACCACCTAAGGCTATAATTATCTACATCTATTCGAATACCACAAATTCAAGTATATCTACTTAAATACTTCAACTTCACATACATACCTAACGCCGCAATCGATACATACCTAACCTCTATTCGAAACTAACCATATAAACAAAATCAGACAATGTAGCAGCAATATATACATCTATATAACGAAATAACTATAAATCTACATAACGGCATAAAAAAACTAGTCGAAAACAAAATCGAGTAACCGAACCATCGTTTCGAGATGCTTATCAATATCAGACACTTCATTCCTGATCTGAACCAAAGCATCAGCAGCAGAAATAAACGCGCGGTAATTATTCACCGCTACTTCCTGCATTTGCCGCCGTATTCGCTCCGCATCGACACGTAGCAGCTCTGGCTCCTTGTGTAAACGGTCTAGTGTGAATGATAGGAGCTCTGATACGTATGGTTGTTGTGATGATGATGCTAAAGGTAGGAGGTCTGGTGATGACGTGGCCCGGTCGTTCCGGAAAAAAAGTTTGTTGGAGTTTCCCGGTGGTCGTCTGCATTTTTTGGAATCTTTTTCGATTTTGGTTTATTGGAAGAAGAGGAGAAGAGATTGTTTGTTTGTTTTTTTTTAGTTTAAGTTGTTTTTGGTTTGGTGTATTTGACATCTATTTGTCCCCCTTCTAGTTTTTTTTTAACAAAATTNAGAGCACCACTCCATCAATTTCAAGTTTTCAACCAACTGAAACACATCTAAATATCAACTATGTACTAGTATGTTTTATTATATTATTGTTTAAATATCAAATATTTATTTTCAAAACCAAAGTGACTATACGATTCTATTCGATTAGGAAAATGTCTATTAGTTATAGCAGAAATCCATGTAAAAGAATGTTTTAATATGAAAGGAGATGAGAGATCACTTACATTAAAAAAAAAAAAAAAAAAAAAAAAAAAAAAAAAAAAAAAAAAAAAAAAAAAAAAAAAAAAAAAAAAAAAAAAAAAAAAAAAAAAAAAAAAGATATATAAATTATGTAATTCGCGTTATTGAGATCGACTCGAAAATCGAATCGAATTCAAATTTGGTTTTCGGTTTTACTGAGAAAGTTTTTTTAGCCAAACTAACCAAACCTATTAACACACCTAGGGAGGCTTATGACTGTTTAAGATGTCGGTTGTTTCTCGGTCATTGTCTTGTTTTTTGTTCTGTAATGATTTTGTTATTATTGTTGGTTACTTTTTTCTACTAAAGTATACATCTTGCATGTAAGGACTATTGTAAGGTAGGTTAGTGGTTAATGTATTATGATGTTCTCACAAGATGTCTTAGGAAACAAATCTTGAAGGTAAAAGCTTCAAAAACGGTTAATGGGATACCCTAGTTAGATTGCGTATACCTGATTTAAAGACTTGCCCAAATCATGACAACATGAACAAAACATCATTATCTATTTGTCTGTATTAAAGATGGGAAAAAGCTAGGCGGTGAAATAATAATTATGATTTTAAAAAGTTAAGTGATGTATACAAATTATTCATAGGGAATATCTGGGATCTTAATTAAGTCGTAATTCTTGAATTAAGAACCCTCATACCCTAATGAATAAACATTGTACTAATACTTAACTTGAATAGCCAATACACACATCATAATATAAGCTAAAATATTTTCTTTTCATGAACCTATGTGGGACTAACCAATATTTCTTCATTTCTGTCATAAAGACATAAGTAAGTATATGCTTTAAGTTTTGCTAACGAGCAGGAATACAACCACACTCACTAATTAGTATATATTCTAAAACCTGTTTTCTAACGGGCCACAATGTGTGGTTATTACGGCGTCCGTTTTCCTTTAAAGTTAAATCTTATTGGTTCTTGCATGCTAAGTTAACACATGTCAATAGTTCACAGGATGTACAAAGTAATTAGGGGTGCCTGCTACAGTAGCTTAGTAACAGTGCACCCCCGTTTCCCGTTTCTATGGAATGGTATTTTTTTATACAATATATTGTTCATAATATACACATGTTTCCATTTGGTGAGAAATCTGTACGAGATACATGCACATATACAAGTCCTCACATGCCTAATTAATGTTTAGTGTACTACTTAGACAAGTGTTACAATTACCCTAAATACACCTTGCTTATACATTCCCAATACATGACTTTTCACTAATAAACTTGAATGTAGAAGGTTCTCTTGCATCTTTGTCTTCTTCATCACACAATCCAGCTGCATTAGTCTAAGGTTTACAAGGAAACAAAAAAAAAACATATTCTGTAAAGGTATCACTACCATGTGCATCTTCAACTGTAGCTTCCCATTGTTTCCTTTTCTGCCATGTTTTGTTCCCTTTGCATGGTGCTTCATCACAGGTAAAAAGATTGGCAGCTTCAATAGTCAATTATTGTATTTTAATTTCAATAAAATTGCTAACTAATTTGGTGACAAAAAAAATACTAAAATATAAACAACTTTAACAATGTTGATTACCCAGAAACTAATTTCAGACTACACTAACTACGTCTGTTTGCCTTTATTTTTCCTTAATTTAAGTTCCATATACTGTCGTGGTAACCAATATATTATGCGGACCAAAAAATAAAAAATAAAAAATAGTAATGTAAATATTAACTCTACATATGAACCTGTTAATGAATCTTCAAAAATGGCGGGACATCCTTTTGGGGATCTTAAACGTGGGCAAGTCGATGGTAGCTCGCAAAATATAAACTTAACAGCCTCTTCCAGTACTCCGTTGTTTCATGAAGTAACTCAAGAGAATTCAGTTTATGAACAACTCCAGAAACTACAACAACCCAGCTTCCAGCAACATAGCTACCTCCATGCGAATGGATCCACGCCTGTTCAACCACTTCCGTTTGTTGTTAAATATCCAGCTCAATGTACCTATACAAACAATCTGCCAAAAAGAAAACATCAATGCGACCCTTCATTTACAATTAACAAAGGCCAACAAAGGAAAGGTAATTTCATTTTTTGTCATCTCTTTTACTTTAAAAAAATTTTATCCAAAGTTATGTCTCTTTATAAATGGTTTTATTTTTTTCCAGGAAATCCAGCTGATGATACTGGGTTATACATGGATGATTCTCGAAATTATAGCCATTCATCTGTTGGATATCAAGGTGTTACAAATGGTTAGTGAATATAAAAAGTACTTAAGAATTTATACAATATTTGCATATAACTATTTAAAACAGCATTAAATGTGCATGCACATGTATAAAACCCTAGAAGAACATTATTTATTACCATATTTAGCAATAAATGCATATGAAAACAGTTGAAACCCTAAATTCTGTGCTTTATTAACTATGGTGGACTGTATGTCACACAATCAAATGTAGTCATAAAAGTGTTCTTCTTCTTTTAGTAAATCTTTTTTTTTTCCTGTCTAAGGTATGTTAGCCGTTTATTCACATAGCAAATTTGGTAAATTTCTTTTTTCTTTTTCTTTTTTTTCAGGAACTACAGACACACGGAGTAATTACACTACACCTGAATTTACAATGGCACCTGTAATTACAAACCCATTTTATAATACGACTACTGAAATGCAAAGAAAAGGTAATATCTTTATGCAATTGCCCTTTTACATTTTCCCAGGTTCAATACTTTATTTGTGACTAAAGTGTTCATGGAATTTTACCATTGTGTAAAAACATGACAGGTAAAAGAAGAAGAAATGATGAAACACTTACACAGTTTCATGAAAGTATGGTGACATCCAAAACAAGCTCCCTATATCAGTATCCAAATTCAAGTGAAGGTACATCATCATCTTACAAACGGAAAAGCAAGCGTACAAATAAGCATAGCGCCATTGATGAACCAGCAAACTGTAACACAGGTGAGAAGAAAATACCGATTAAATTTAAATACAATATCGCCCTTTTATATTTTCACAGATTCAATAATTTATTTCTGACTAAAGTGTTCATGGAATCTTACCATTGTGCACAAACATGACAGATAAAAGAAGAAGAAATGATCAAACACTTACACAGTTTCATGAAAGTATGCTGACATCCAAAACAAACTGCCCATATCAGTATCCAAATTCAGCTGAAGGTACATCATCATCTTACAAACGGAAAAGCAGGCGTGCAAATAAGCATAGTGCCATTGATGAACCAGCAAACTGTAACATAGGTGAGAAGAAAATACCAATTAAATTTAACTACAATGTACATTCAATTAGAAAATAGATACTAATGATAACCTATATAATGTAGATGTCTCACCTTTATACATTGATCTGGGTGATTGCTCCTGGAGATGCGAATACTGCAACGTGGTTTTTTGGTATGGAGAACGTTTGAAAAGAGCTCCTAAAAACAAAGTAAGATACAACCGATGCTGTCGAGGAGGGCAAGTCTATCTTCGAGAAGAATTAGACCCTCCTTATTATGTGAAAGAACTCTTTAAAGATAAACACTTTTTAGATCACATCCGTGCGTATAACCAGATGTGTAGTATGACATCATTCGGAGCAACTATTGATGACTCAGTGAATAATGGAAGAGGGCCGTATGTATTCAAAATTTCTGGAGAAATCCACCATTGGATTGGAACAATGTGTCCAGAAGAGAACAAAGATCCGAAATTCTTACAGCTTTACATTTACGATACGGTTAATGAGGTAGCTAACAGAATGAATGTTTTCGGTGGAGAAGAGAAAAGTAATTTAAGCCCTCAAATTGTGCAAAATCTGATACAGATTTTAGATGAGCACAATGAATTAGTGCAGATCTTCAGAACAGCTCGAGACAAGTGTAACGAACGAAACGTGCCTGAATTCAAAGTTCAGTTGTATAATGTAGTTGGTGCACAGCAATATCAGCTACCTTCTTCTGGAACACTTGGAGCAATAGTATTTGAAAGTGGGCCAAACACTCGCACGGACTATGATGTTATAGTCGAATATAGAGATAGAGGCCCTCACAGAATCAATAAGCTACATAGCTCATACATGTTTTTGCAATTTCCTCTTCTATTTGTGTATGGACAACCAGGCTATAATAAAGATCTTACTCTACGGGAGGTTGATCCAAAGAAGAAAAGGAAGAAACTATCTATGAATGCATACTACACGTACCAGTTGCATGAACGTTTTGGTGAATATGGACTATTGTTTAGATTTGGAAGGTTATTCCAACAGTATGCAGTCTCTGTGTACTGCACACTCGAACAAGAACGACTCGATTTTATCAGAGCAAAACAGAACACTATTCGAAGTGAATGTTTGTCCGGGATATATGATGCAATGTCAAAAGGTGACCATGTTGGAGCTGATATAGGGAAAAAAAATTATTTTGCCGTCAAGTTTTACCGGGGGTCCAAGGTACATGTACAGTCACTATCTTGATGCACTTGCTATTTGCCGCGTCTTTGGAAACCCACAGTTCTTCATTACATTCACATTTAATGTTAACTGGCCAGAGATCAAAAGAAAATTGAAAGATCACCCACATCTTACTGCATCAGACAGAGCTGATGTAGTAGCCCGTGTGTTTGAGCAAAAGGTTGAAGATTTTGTAGATATACTAAAGTCAGGAAAGATCTTTGGTCGTTGCAATGCAGGTAACACTATATTTTATTTAAAAACTATTTGCTTTTCCTTTTTCTTTTCTTTTTTATTTATTTAATTCTTTTCACTTTTTATCATTTTATTGATTGCAATTTCTAAATTTTTTTATATATACGTTTATTCAATTTTTATTCTAAACCCGATTATGCAAAATATAATTTTATGCAAAAACTGATATTTATCTGTTTATGTTTATCCAGTGCTTTACACTCTCGAGTTTCAAAAACGTGGCCTCCCTCACTGCCATACATTGCTATGGATAGACTCGAAAGACAAAATACAAATAGCTGACGACGTTGACAAGTTTATTTCAGCAGAATTACCAAATAAAGCATCTGATCCTCAAACTTATAAAGTTGTTGCTGAGATGATGATGCATGGTCCTTGCGGAAATGATAAACCAAGTGCACCATGTATGCAGGAAGGTACATACAAAACGAATTTTCCAAAAAATACAACGGCAGCACTTACTTTGATAAAGATGGACGTGTGCACTATCGTCGGAAGAAAACAGCTGATTATGTTCAAAGAGGAGAGCTACAACTGGACAACAGTAACGTTGTCCCATACAACCGACTCCTCTGTTTGATTTTCCATGCCCATATAAATGTTGAGTATTGTGGTTGGAGTATGTTGATCAAATATTTGTTCAAATATATTTCAAAAGGTACCGACAGAATTGCTGCGCGTATTACAAGACCGATTGGCCATTCATCAGCATCGTCGTCTGCTCCTAGAATACAGATAGATGAGATTCAAAACTTTATCGACGGCTGATTTATATGCCCGCATGAAGCTTTCTGGAGGATACTGAATTTCCCTATACATCATAGGGAACCAGCTGTCCAGATTCTCACGGTTCATCTCGAAGGCATGCAAACAATAACTTTTCGAGAGAAGGAACCGTTAGGATTTGTTGCATCAGACGATAGCAGAAAGCTTACGACGCTTACAGAATGGTTTTCGTATAATAGATTGCATACAGATGGAAGACACCTAACATATTTAGATTTCCCATCTGAATATGTTTGGTACGACGATTCAAAAGAATGGAGACACCGAAAAAAGAATACACTGTCCTCTATTGGTCGGTTAGTCTATGTCCACCCAGTAGCAGGAGAACTCTTCTATTTTCGAATGTTGCTTAGTCATCAAAAAGGCTGCAGATCATTCATAGAGGTACGCACTATTAACGAGCAAGTACTCCCTACATATCGTGCAGCCTGCGAAGCTTTGGGTCTTCTTCAAGACGATAGGGAATGGGACATCGCATTGGATGAAGCAGCATTTACTGCAACTTCGGCACAACTTCGAACGCTGTTTGCATATATTCTGGTCTATTGTGATGTTGCAAATCCTATTCAACTCTGGAAAAAGCATTGGAATCGTATGGGAGATGATATACAAATAAGAGCTTCAGAAATGGTCCACATTAGAGATTTGCACATCAATGATGAGGAAAAAAAGGATTATATTCTATTTGAAATTGAAATTATCTTAAACAGCTGTTCCAAATCAGTTGAAGAATACGGACTCAGACTGCCTCCACAGCATCTGTTGGATCAACTCCAAAACAGACTACTAATGGAAGAAAAGAATTACAATAGAGCAGAGTTAAAAGAAGAAGCAGAAGCTGCCATTGGAAAATTAAACAATGAACAGCAAAAGATTTACGACATTATAATCAATGCATGCCTCAACAACCAGCAGCAGCTGCTATTTGTTTATGGTCACGGTGGAACAGGAAAGACTTTCCTACGGAAAACAATTATCAACAAACTACGTTCAGAAGGTAAGATCGTCCTAGCTGTTGCATCTTCAGGTATCGCATCTTTAGTTTTACCATCAGGACGCACAGCACACTCGCGCTTTAAATTACCGCTTGAATTAACCGACGAGTCAATGCGCAACATAAAAAAGAATTCTCTTTTGGGAAAGCTATTGCAAGAAACGGAGCTTATAGTCTGGGATGAAGCACTGATGAATGATCGCCGGTGTCTTGAGACACTGGATAGGAGTCTTAGAGATCTTTTAGACAACTCAGATAACCCATTTGGTGGAAAAACAGTTATGATTGGAGGTGATTTCAGACAGACACTACCAGTGATAAAGAAAGCAACAAAATCACAATTGGTAGCTGCATCAATAGCTAACTCCTATTTATGGTCCCATTTCAAAGTTTACAAGCTTAAACAGAATATGCGGGTATTACAAACAGACTTAAATGACCATGAGAGAAGCACTATACGTGACTTCTCATCGTGGTTACTTGACATAGGAGATGGAGAGATTGGTGAAGCTGATAAAGTCGACCAGGAAAACACTGCATGGGTGACGATTCCACAGCAGTATCAGATTAATGATGACGAAAATGCGCTTGACAACCTTATCGACTTTATCTATGATAAATCTACCCTAAAAAACCCGACAGCAGAAGTACTCCAACAAAAGGCGATCGTGTGCCCCAAAAACGAGACAGCCGATACCATAAACGAGAAAGTTTTGTCAATGTTGCCAGGAGAAAGTGTGACATACATAAGCTCAGATGACGCAATACCTGTCGGAAGAGATAGTGCCGCAGCAGAAATGTTATATCCCCCAGAATATCTAAACTCCTTTAAAATCGGAGGTCTACCACCAAATAGACTTCAACTAAAAATTGGTGCACCGATCATGTTGCTACGCAATGTTAACCTAGGAGGTGGCCTTTGTAATGGGACAAGGATGATAGTCAAAAATCTTTGGTCAAAATTGATTGAAGCAGAAATTATCACAGGCACGAGAATCGGAGAAAAAGTTTACATTCCAAGAATCCTGCTCACCCACAAAGATCCTAATTGGCCATTCATTTTCAAAAGGAAACAATTCCCGGTGAAGGTTTGCTACGCGATGACAATTAATAAGAGTCAAGGGCAGTCTCTAAACAAAATTGGTGTCTACCTACCGGAACCAGTTTTTGGCCACGGACAATTATATGTTGCATTATCAAGGGCTACATCACCCCATGGTTTAAAGATCCTTATTAAGTCTCATCCCGACCACCCACTAAACGTCACCAAAAACATTGTATACAAAGACTTTCTAAAAAAAATACATGAAACTGAGGTGTCAATCATAAAAAATATCATTAACTATTTCTTTATCATTACTTACCTATTCTTGCATTTGTAAAAAAAAATACTTTAGGCTAATGTGTGTTCCTTTATTTTTCTTATCTAAGACAAAGACAAAATACTAGAGGCCAAAATATATCGGGCATGGAAACATAGAGACCCACCAAACACAACAGACAAAGGGTATCATGCAATTCTACTAGACAAACAGGTTTGCGACACATATGATATTCATCTTAAATTACTAATTAAACTTTTAGTTACCGCTGGCTCATAATGTTGTCTTATTAGGGTGGTGCCATACAAGCAAACATGAAGGCAGAGGATATTAGCTACTTTACCAATATTGTTATACCTGGGAAAACATACCGTATAACAGGTTTCACGTGCACTGAAACAGACAATTGGCAACAAACCCTCGCAAATCCAACTTCACTGTCTTTTACCAGATTCTTTACAACGTTCGATCCTATAGAAGACGTTGGATTCCCTGACCACTATTTTGACTTTATTTCTTACAATGAGCTGCCATCCAGAGTTGTCGATCCAAAAGAGAGGTCTAAGAAACCATATCCACTCCTAACAGGTAAAAACAAATTAATTTTTTTTTTAGTTACTGTCTACCAATTAATATAACACTTTTTTCTTGCCCATTTCATTTAACAGACTACATTGGTTGTTACATAAGCTCTGGAAACAACGACAAAATAGGCAATCCAAACAGAAACCAGACCGCAACAAGGAAGATAGAGATTCAGAATCTTAAGTAAGCGATATTGTACACTTTAATAATGATAATTTCGTGAATAAATACATACCGTAATACTCATAAATGTACATCTTCAATTCAACTAGTCGTAATTCTATCGAGCTAACACTATGGGGAGATCTTGCTGGCAAATTTGACAAGGACCGTATCGATGCGCTTGAAAAACCAATCATAATAGCTGTCTCATCCTGCGCAACCTGATAATGACGCACAGGAGCAACAAAACCACCATATACCCTATTACATATTCTTGTAGTAGGGTTATAAATAGATATACCTTCAAGCTGAACAATGCATAATAATCCGTTGGCAGAACCAACCAACCGAGCAAAGTCGTCAACAATTAGTGGATAATGAATTGAGGTTTTGCTCATAGGATTATCCAACAACAATTCATTAACACAACAAGTATTGAGAACATCCTTCCTTTTGTAAANCTTGTTTCCTAATTTTACATAAACACTTCTTTCCTTATTTTTGTCTAACGGTCGTTAGTCATTTAACGATAAACACTAACGTCCGTTAAGTACTTGTGTCTAATAATAAATATAAAAATACATTTATTATTTTTCCTTAATACTCATTTGCAATGTGTGCAATCCCGAGGTCTCGGGTTCGATTCTAGACATTTACGTATTAATTTATAACCATATTTCCAAAAGTTATTAGAGCTTATGGAAGCTTATCACCTCAAGCTTATTCTATTTTTTTTATTTTTTTTAAAGGAATTTTTAGATTTTTTTTGGAATTTTGTCTCAAACTAAATTTGAGCAGATTAAAACCTTGTAAAATGATTGTGAGAGCTTAAGTAAGCTTAAGTAAGCACAAAAATTAAGAACTTAAAGACTTTAAAGAGCTTATAACAAACATTGCATAAATGGATTAAAGCACAAATTAAGGAAAACAATAACTGTAGGAACCCAGCACTCCTTGATCGTTACGGGCTCTAGACTTAATAAGTCTAATATTATCTATATCTAGGAACAATAACATTGAATAACATGCAGCGGAATAATAAATAAGAACATCAATGTTATCAACAAGGTTTTTCATTATCATCTCTAATAATAACATCTACAACCCCAATTCTACTTGATCAAGGTAGAACGACCTTGAGGCTGACTAACCAACTAACTCTAACTAAACATTAATAAACCCTAGGCGTTTATCTTCTACGCCTAGGTTACACACACACACCTTTTAGTCGACTACATTATGGAAGACATATATATTAAAAACCTACGCCCTATGTCTCTTTATATAGAGAGATATTAGGGTTACAAAAGACTACGAATTGTATTAGGAAACAAATACTTTCCTAATCTTTATCTTCCATCTTTTTCTTTATCTTTTGTCACATTAAGTCCCTCATGTTTCATTCTTCTTGTTTTGTATCATCAAATCAATAAATATAATTCCCAACAATCTTCCCCTATTTGATGATGACAAAACAAACATCTTCTTGTACGAACTTCCCTAGACGAAGTAGAAAAGTTGAGATAAAATCTCACCATGAATGAAACGATCTTGTCTTCCTCTAAAGTCATGCTATGCCACTCAAACATCTCTTCCCCTTTTTGTTATCAACAAATAGAGAACATATGCAAATATGATCTTTACCACTACGAACCAATACCACACATCCAATTCATCCTTCCAATGTCTCAAATTACCCTCCATGAAGTTTTCCGCAATTATAAATGAACTTGAAATAATAGAAATCAAAACCATCAATAGTAATACTAATCAGCAATAGTAAGAATCACCAACTTCCCCTTGAGTAGTGCATGAACATCAAATGATTAAAACACATAATAATATACTTCCCCTGAAATCAATGTGTTAACCATCTTCATGATTCTTCAAATCTGTAAGCTCCTTGTAATGATCACTGATGAAGAAAACCAAATATAACAAACTTGATGAAGAAGTAGAACAACCCAAACTTGTGTCTTATATCTTGTACTAACCACGTGACTCCAAACTTATATGAAACACCAAATATAAGTAGACCGCAATCCCTTGACAAAATCCTCAACTAATATGAGACACTGAGCACTACAATGTAACTCCTTTAAGTGATAGCCAATGTGTGCATAGAGCATCATAAGAAAAATCACACTCTTTGGCTAGATTTATCAAGTCTTTGTCACTTCTTTAACGCACAAACAAGTTATCTCCAAAGTGTCTCAAACTTTGAGATATGATAAGAACACTCATCCAAGAAACTCTACTTCACCTTCAAATAAGTGATAAACAATCTTCTTCGTAATCAATTAATCCATAAGAACCAAATACGAGCCTTTTAAAACTTTTAAGAACAAAACTTCTTCTTGTGTGTGTACCAAATAATCTTCTGTGTGTGTAATACAAAACAAATCAAACTCATCTTGATCTGAACATATGTACTTCCCCTTACTGCTTCTAAACCATGCATATAGATTAAACCATAAAGCTCTTACATGTCTCCATAAATCACAGCAGTACTTTGCAATAAACAGTACCTTGGAGCAGTAATTTGAATATCCAAGCAGTACTTTAAATATAAACGAGCAGTACCTTGAATGAGATCAGTACATTCATTGAGAGAGCAGTACCTTGAACATAACATGGAGCAGTACTTTAAATTAACGAGCTTGAGAGCAGTACTTTAAACGAATCACGCAGCAGTACTTTCATCATAAGCGTAGCAGTACTTTGTGGACAGCAGTACTTTGGAGAACAATAAGCAATACTTTAATCATGAACTATTACTCCTTAACTGCTGACTCGCAAATCAATCTTCAAAAACCTTTTAAACAATCAACTGCTATCTCTTCATGTACGTATTAGGGTTCATTATTGGTTTAATAACCAATTCACCAATGCTAATACATAAAACCCAATCATGCACATCAGTAGTATTGAATGGTTTAGAGTTTTAAAACAAAAACACCATCAGGTACTTGAACCAGTAATCTCCATGAACAAAGCAATTAAATCCGGTCCAAACCAACTTTCGAACACGTATAATCGACACCAAGCAGCAAATAACCAACTTCCACAATGATTTAACAAGAAAAGAACCAAATTCAAGAAGTTGAATCATGAAAACTCTAAAAATTCGAAACTTTCACCTGTTGCAGCAGCAAACTTCGACAATTTATATCTTTTTACTGAGAGTTCAGATCGACGATCCCTCCGGTGGATCTCTTCCTTGATATGTTAAGAACCTCCAGTAAAAATTTCAGCCCGATCCAACGGTTAACGAAGGAGAAATCGCTGTTACAAAACTGCTCTGCAGAAAGTTGCGAAAATTGTAACAAATTCGAATTTTTCTTGTTTTCTTCACTCTTCTTCAAACCAAACCTTGTAAATCCCAGATATCAAGAGCCCCAGGCTCTGATACCACATGTAAAAATCGTTGAAGCTCTTAGACGATGTAGGAAAGTACTGCAAGTNTCATCAAATCTAATAGACCCAACAAACCAAACTTCATCTTGAATGAAATTCTAGACAAACCAGAACCACCACTCCAATTGCAATCAAAACCCACAGGCAAGTAGTATTAATAATTCATTTATTTTACAAATTTGTGATAACTAACAAAAACATGTTACTTTCTTTTGTTACAAGCATCTTTTTATCAATATTTTGCAACAGGTTCGGGAATAACAAATCCATCAACCGAGATCGTTGAACATACTTCCATATCAGGTATAAGAAACAGAACACATAATACACTCTGTAAATACATTATCCTTATTTATCACCAGCTTACACAGCAAATATTTCTTTTGCTCTCATTTTAGGATCAACATTTTCAACAGACTTGGTGACCATTAAAACTGAACAACATTTTCAACAGACTTGGTGACCATTAAAACTGAACAAGAAACAGTTGAACAACAAGACCCCCAACAAAAAGACAAAGGTGAAAAAAACTAATACAAGATACGAATATATGGTTCACATAGTAAAGTCCAAATTTTAATAAAAATTTCTTTTTTGCAGGCATCACCTCTGATTCAACTCCACCACCCACCCCAGGTACCTCCAACATAATCTCAAAAGAACAAAAGGCACCACCACCCGAAACAAAAACTGCTAAGCGCACCCTTTTTCATGATAAATCAGGTGACCTCAAGAAGACTAAAAAGGAGTAGACACTCTTACGAAAGTAAGTTGACACATGCCTCAGATAAACTACACATAATAAAAAAAACAAATATACTTTGGTTACTAATCCTTAGTCTACCCCGTTATTGCAGGTTATCCTACACCCCCATGCTTTTGTTCCTCCAGACTCATCCTATTATAAATATACATTAGCCATAAAGGCATCTTTTGTAATGTACTTGCAGTAATACTCATCGCATAACATATGTAAAACCTAATGATGCAATCGTTAACTATTTTCCAGTATGCATGTAACAACTTTAGTTATAAACTATATCTGTTAGAACTAAACATGTTTTAAAAAACAACGCACGACAGTAGTTTTATTGATATTTAACAACGCATACATCAAGTATGCAGTACATTGAGACACATTCTTAACAACTACAAGACAACGACAACATAACATTAAACACCAATTCTACATGACCTTCTAACATAAGTAGACCCTCAACAACAAGTCCAACTCCTAAACACCATCCTAATCGTGAACCTCCATAACCAGAACATGCCTATGCTTTTCAGGCTTCGCTTCACGAAGCGCATCCAACAGACCAACCAAAGCCTGTAAAACCACACCATTCCTGGCTTGAGCTTCTAGCAAGCACTCCATTCCATCCATAGCAGGCACATCAAAATCACTAAAACTACGCCCCTCCTCAATCAGTTCCGCAAATTTTACAATTTTTTGACGTACACCTTCACACCATTCAGTAACCTTTGTGATACAACCCTGATTCTCAGCCTCTTCTTGGATGAACAGAAATTTAAAACACTCTTTGATCTCATCAGATCCACACATTTCTTTTAACTGTTCAAAGCTTGGAATAGAAACCATTTTTTGCCTTCAAGTTTTTAAAGAAGTTGTTGGAAAGTATAAGTGAAAAAAAAACCACATGACCATTGCTTATATACCCATCATAGGTAACTAACTAGATAATAACCAGCCATGTTGTAACAGTTACTCAGTTAGGTGATTTTTCCCATGTAACAGTAACAAAAAAACAACTTTTGATAAAAAAAAAAAAACAAACAAAAGACTCTACTTTACATACCTACAAACCTATTCTACACACTCTAAAATGTGCACATCCATGTATGTGGAATCTAAATGCACAAGTATCATCTGACACACTGGAATGAAAAAACAATACTCTCTCTTCACATGGCCTAACCTTACAAGTCTGAAACAGAGCAACACCACATATTTTTTACCAACTTTACATTGCTATCTACACTAACACACAGATCAGTGAACAAAACTATACACCTAATACATCAAAAATAGACCTTTAGAAACCTAACTTTGTTTCTACAAGCAAATATACCACAATTATAGTTTTGTTGATATGATTGAAAAACAAAATAAATCAATAACCAAATAACATCAAACACCTTTGAACAATACACATCCCATTTACTACAACCATACAATTTTATTAATATTAACATAAACATCCAGTACATAGCACCTAAACTGGAAATTTCATACAAGCAACATAAAGACCATCCCAAACTGACATAATCCTAACACAACTACAACAAAATACGCCATTCTTACCCACCTAACCCAACCACCATATTCAAACACCCAAAAGAAACAAACATCACCAACCTTAGTTCAACCTCCTCAGTTTCTTCCCAATATTCGATTTCTGAACACCACGCAAAGAGGCACGATACTTCATCTGGAACAACCACCCCAATTCATCGAAATCCTCTCGCTCTGCCCATTGTAAATCTGCCACATACTTCCTCAAAACTGGATGAATACCAAGCTTCTTTAACTCCATAATAATTCCGTGTCTATGCTCAATCCGTGCTTTCACTTCTTCAACCCTATCATCATAAGCTCTCTCATCACCCTTACAAGCATGCTTCTCGCGATAAAACACTGCCTCCAATACTTTCTCAACACGCCTATCACCAATTTGATTTGAGATGCTCAAACACTTAGGATATTTAGGAGGCATACCGATTAAATGAAACGAGTTTGTGAATAGCTAAGGATTATTGAGATTTATAAAACCCTAATTGTAGTGTGTTATGTTTTTTTCCCCAATTCGTTTCCCACATAAGAATGTGCAAACGGTGAGTAAATCCACACATAAATAAAAAGGCCCACTGGATTGTGGTCCATTCCACACACCCCTAAAAAAAATAAAAGGCCCACTATACATTATACAAATAAAAAGTGACAAAACCATAACAAAATAAATGAATACATAAATAAAATTACTACATTTTCCTGAATATACTTACAAAAATTATATACAAACAAAAAAACAAAAAAAATATAATAATAATAAATAAAAAATTGTATGTACATTCTGATAGATTTTAACAACTGCAAACCGACACACTCCAAAAACAACAAATGTCTTACAATAACAAAAAACGGCACAAGTTCCAACAACAAAATATATAAAACAATATATTCCCGCGGCAACGCGCGGGCAACCATGCTCGTTCAATATATAGTTCAAAAGTTACGATAGTTAACTATGGGAATTACATAATTTTCCTTTGCTTAATAGAGAATCATGTGATCGATGTTGCAAATTTTAGTTCTGTGTTAACAAACATCCAATAGAAGTACTGAGATGATATATGGAACTTTCTGGAATGAATTACTATTTTAAAAAGAGTATATCCCAAAATATTTATTTGATCTATCACTCGATAATTCGGACATAATAACTAAGGGTGCGTTTGGTTTGTAGGTATGATTGGAATTAGATTTGGATTTGGGAAAGGTTTGAAAGAATTGAGGAATGAGAAAAAAATATAAATGAATTAAATATTATTATTTTAAAAATAAGTGGGATATTATTAATATTATTTTGAGAATAAAACAAATATAAAATAATATGTGGTCCCACATAAAAGAAAAAAAATAGAATCTCATTGGTTGATATCACTCAAAGATGATAGTGGGGGTGGGAATGCATTTTCATTGAAAATGGTGGGGCCAGGGAATAAAAAATAAACCAAACAAGTTATTTGATATTTCTTTCATTCCATACCCACCCACACCCGCATACCAAACGGGCCCTAAAAGTGTAAGATGAAGACATATCAACAACAGTAAACTCCACAAATGCTTACATAAGAACACGAATTAGCTAGCTAATCAAACATGTAGTACAGATGCATGTAATAAAGTTGCCAAATCCCATGCCAGCAGGCCCACCATCATTGTCAACCGACGAGAAAATTGGCGTGACGGATATGAATTTGGCATAGGTGGATTCATACCTATTGGTGAATCAAAATTATAAAATATTCCAAGTTGTTGGACCATGACTGGTGGCCCGAAGGCGGAGATTGTGGTGGTTTGAACGTGACACTGGGTGGAATTAGTGGTGATAGTGTACTAGACAGAGGATGGTAAACTAGTGAATGAAGAATTGTTAGATCGTTCATCCATTATCTCTCCGGCCCTCTTTCCGAAGAGGCCCGTTATCAACCAATCTCTTTTTTCAGATGCTGTTGTTCGTGATACACTTTTTTGATTTTTGTCCATCTCAATTAAATTTTTATCCTTTATCGTCGTTACTTTATGTAATACAGAGTTTACTTTTTTATGGTTTAATAAGTCAGTGCCTTGTTTTTTAGTTGCGATGTCAGGCTGTTTTAGACCGTTTTCGTTCGTAGTATTTGGTATCTGGAGGATTGAGAGTTATTGCGGTTTAAACTTCGTACATGTGCCTTGCCGTATGGATATTGTAGTTTGCTTTGTGGGATTCCACTCTTTCCCACAATCCCTGCAGCTTGAGAGTTCAGGGAGTACAGCACCTGGACGAGATAGATACTTGAGCTTCTGCGTTACAAAGAGGGTGCTAAGTATAATATCCATCAGAAATCAGTGCACACTTAGATATAGTCCACAAAGCTTATATCTCCAACACGGTTAAGAGTTTTTGTCGTCACCTTCATGGTGCTGATTATCTACACCATACCACACCCCCGTCATAACCCCCCTCACCTCCCATTAACATAGTCAGAGATTATATATGAGACACAAGTATATTGCTATAATGGGTTGTGCTGGGAATGCATGGTGGAAAAGGCGATGCGTAAAAATTAAATGAAGGAGTGTGACAGCTCAGGCAGACTGTGTTAATGGTAACCTAGAATTGCACAGAA
>LBNU01038319.1:29054-44352 GCA_014162995.1 Artemisia annua | reverse complement strand
AAGACCGGACCGGACCGAAGACCGAGAACCGGAAAAATCATAGACCGAGACCGGACCGAATGTGGTCGGTCCGATCTCAGTCCGGTCCGGTCCGGTCGGTCTTCGGTCGGTCCGGTCCAATTAGGCAAGATTTGGCAAGTTTTTTCGGGTTTTTGGTCGGTCCGGACCGGACCGGACCGACCGGACCGAGGACCGAATTAGCCAAAAAGCTTAGACCGAGGACCGGACCGAATGTGGTCGGTCCGGTCCGGTCCGGTCGGTTTTGTCGGTCGGTCCGGTCCGTTTGCCCAGCCCTGCCTATTGGTGAATCAAAATTATAAAATATTCCAAGTTGTTGGACCATGACTGGTGGCCCGAAGGCGGAGATTGTGGTGGTTTGTCGTTTGAACGTGACACTGGGTGGAAATAGTGGTGATAGTGTACTAGACAGAGGATGGTAAACTAGTGAATGAAGAATTGTTAGATCGTTCGTAGTTTATGTAAGTCCTAGAATATTTAAGGGATACAAAACCATTTGCTTGTGAATGAAAGTTTGTTCCATTATTTGTATAATAGTTTTAGCAAGAACAAGAATAAAAAGTGTTCCAAATGACAATAAACATTTTCTAAGATACAAAACTAGAAGACGCAAATAATAAAAAGTGTTCTAGAATGTAAACATTAAAAGACGTAAATAATAAAAGGTTAACAAAGCATATAAATTATCCTATCCAATGGTAGGTAATGGTAAAAGTTAAACCATCACTGCATTTGAAAAGAATAACATAGTATTGGTATCAACTTATTATTCAAATCTGCACCTTATTATATAAGCAAACAAATTTTCTTCTCAATGACCTATGTGGGATATAACTCTTCTATAAAAAAGACATGCAAATTGAATTCTTAACCTTTGTTATAAGAGCATGTGGTAAGGTAACCACGAGTTAACTCTTAACGCACTGCCACGTCAGCGCCACATCAGCTTTTCCCTTTTAACCTTAACTCTTGACTTTCCACCCCGGTAACGTAACTCACCTAAAACTCACCATAACTCCCCTCCCCCTCAATTTACAAATTAACCCCGTAACTATTTCATTCATTCAACAACTAAAAAAAACCTTTCGAATTGAAAAAAAAAAAAAAAAAAAAAAAAAAAAAAAAAAAAAAAAAAAAAAAAAAAAATTTTTTTTTTTTTTTTTTTTTTTTTTTTATTTAGGTTAATAAAATTTTTATTTAAGTTTTTTTAATATGTAGTTTTTTTTTTTTTTTTTTTTTTTTTTTTTTTTTTTTTTTTCATTCGGAAAGGTTTTTTTTAGTTGTTGAATGAATGAAATAGTTAACGGGTTTAATTTGTTAAATTGAGGGGTGGAGTGAGATTATGGTGGAGTTTTAGGTGAGTTAACGTTACCCGGGGTGGGAAAGTTCAAGAGTTAAGGGTTTTAAAAGGGAAAGCTGGACTGTGGCGCTGACGTGGGCAAGTTGGCGTTAAATGTTAACTCGTCGGTTACCTACACATTGCTCTATAACAAAGGTTAAGAATTCAATTGCATGTCTTTTTATAGAAGCATTACTATCCACAATAGCTCATTGAGAAGAAAAGATTGTTTGCTTTATATAATAAGGTGCACAGATTTGAATAATAAGTGATACCAATACTATTATTCTTTTCAAATGCAGTGATGTTTAAACTTTTACCATTCCTACCATTGGATAGGATAACTTTATATCTTGTTAACCTTTTATTATTTACGTCTTTTAATGTTTACATTCTAGAACATTTTATTATTGCGGTCTTCTAGTTTCTGTATCTTAGAAAATGTTTATTGGTCATTTGTGAACACTTTCTTTTTCTTGTTCTTGCTAAAATCATTATACAAATAATGCGAAACAAACTTTCATTCACAAAGCAAATGGTTTTGTATCCCTAACAGTATTCTGGACTTACATAAACTACGAAACGATCTAACAATTCTTCATTCACTAGTTTACATCCTCTGTCTAGTAACACTATCACCACTATATTCCACCCAGGTGTCACGTTCAAACGACAGAACCGACCACAATCTCCGCCTTCGGGCACCAGTCATGGTCCAAACAACTTGGACATATTTTCATAATTTTTGATTCACCAATAGGCAGGGCTGGGGGCAAACGGAGCGACCGATCCGACAAAACCGGACCGGACCGGACCGGACCGACCCACATTCGGTCCGTCCTCGGTCTAAGCTTTTGGCTAAATTTCGGTCCTCGGTCCGGTCGGTCCGCGTCAGGTCCGGGACCGACCAAAAACCCGAAAAAAAACTTGCCAAATCTTTGCCTAATTGGACCGGACCGACCGAAGACCGACCGGACCGGACCGCGGACTGCGATCGGGACCGGACACATTCGGTTCCGGTCTCGGTCTATGATTTTTCCGGTTTCTCGGGTCTCGTCCGGTTCCGGTTCTTTGGCTCGGTCCGGTCCGGTTTTGGACCGCTGATCACCTTACCAAATAGGTATGAATCCACCAATGCCAAATTCATATCCTCACGCCAACTTATTCTCGTCGGTGACAATGATGGTGGACCTGCTGGCAATGGCGATCGACCAACTTTATCTACATGCATCCGCTACTACATGGGTTTGACTTTAGCTAGCTAATTCGTTGTTCTTTATGTAAGGCAATTTGTGGGATGATGGACGTATGATATGGATTCGCGGTCACGAACCATTCCAATACGCCAAGCCCCACCACGAACGGGCCATTATGACTAACATTCCTAGGCCCACGAAGGGGCCAAGCCCCAAACACGGTCTGGTTACATACTCGGTATGCGATATCTCTATATTCTTTGCGATAGATATCGTATAACCCGAGGATTGGGGAACACGAAACCAACTAGGGGGTTTCGTGTGTATAATAGAGGTCCCCTAGGTCCTCTACAGGTACGATATCAAACGCCTTAAATTTTACCCGAAAGGTTTTCTTTAACCCAAACTCGATTACTTACTCCTACGCCGGAGGAAAATCGGGGGGGAACAATCCCTCGATAAGGCCCTAACGGTGTTTCTTGGTTTCTCTTTTAGTGCGCAGGCTTTCAAGCACTCATACCTGAATTGGAACTCAAGCCAAGCCTTGCCAAACTTTATGTATCAACAAGTGGCGCCCATCCGTCGGGGACCATAACACTAAAGGCTTTTCCAAAAAGACTAAGGAACACCAGAAACTAACAACATGGAGTCAACTACGAACTCAGAACGTCCAAATCTCAGGCAAACCACTGGAACAACTAGGTGGACCTGGGAGAGGGATCCGGAGACGATCACCCCGATCACAAGGGCTTCAACCGGAATCCCACCAACAACTATCCCACGAGGAAACACGCGGTGCATGCCGTTCACCACTCCTGCTCAACTAGCCGGGCCGGGAGTCAACCCATTGGAACCACCGCCAACACCGGACCGACATCAGGAACCAATCCAGGGGCTAACGCATCCACACTGGGGAGGGGGGCTCATGCCTAGCCTACCTCCAGGTGAGTTTCGTACACTAGAAACTTTTGAATCTCTATCCGCATTTACATGCGGAAGAAGGCAAGGACGAAAGTCGAACCGAGATAATTTCAGGGCTCGACTCACGCTTTTGATTCAGACGTGAAATTATCCTCACCACCCCCCCAAACCCCGCCAGGGGAGGCACGTGCCCGCCGGACCCTGGTTATTCAACAGAATCGAGAACGGTGGATGATAGTGAGCCCGAGGATATACAATATCTCTCGGCGGAAGGCGAAACCATGGTGGGTCGCCCGTCGTAGCGTCCATGGATAGAAATCGGCGATCGCCGAAACCCGGAGAAAGGTCGGAGGACAACGGGCTACTCTCCAAAGCGAGGACCCCTCAAGCTCAAACTCAAAGCGATACTCGACGCGTCGCAGGGAAAAGAAAGGACTCCACCTTTCTACCCGAATTGAGGATAACGCCCAATAACCGTAAAAAGAAGAGCCCGTCTACAAAGGTGACTCCTCGGACAACGAGAAAAGAAACGGGTCACTGGAATCAAGAAGGAAGGCATCGCCCAGTCGTGTGGGGCGAGGACATATCTCGTCCCTGGCCGCGACAAGTTGGGTGATGCGTTCACCAGACGTATCAGCGATTCTCCGAGAATTTAGAAGAAGGCCGTTTGCCCCATAATGTGAAAACATATGATGGAAAAGGCCCGATCCCGATGATCACTTAAGGTTTTCGATGTCCGCAGCCGCCATTTGAGAGCTGGCCACAAACCTGTGTGTGCCATTATGTTTTAATTCCGGACGGTTAGTGGGGGGAAACGCCGCGCACCTGGTTTAGGCAAGCTTCCACGTAGCAGCATTGATGGTATGAAACCACTGGGAAAATATTCCGCTTAAATTTCACCCAGAGGAAAAAGTGCGCCAAAAAACCCTTGTTGACCTCGCCAGAATAAAACAAGGCCAGGCGGAGTCCACAAGTGCTTCATGGAACGCTTCAAGGACGAAGTGCATACAGTTAAAAGCATGCCCAAGATATTTAAAAGATCTCGGCTTCAATGAACGGGGTCAGCAACCCAGAGCATAAAGAAGCTCCACGATAGGTTACCAACAACTTAGATGATGTGAAGAAATCGACTAGATCTTCGTTCAGGTGAAACCGTGCCGCAGATGCAAAAAAGTTACTGTCTTATAAACGACAAGACCAGCCTCGGAAACAACCCAATCACCAAGGCAACAGCAACAACAGGAGTTACCGTAGTGACAGGGAATAAACGGGTAACGACAAGTACTTTTCTCTTTCGCTAACGAAAAACTCCAGGAGAATACGCGTAGTGGATGCTTGCGTATATTCCCAATATCCCCCGCAACCACCCCAGAGACAAGCGCACATGTACGGTATTTGTTGTACTATCATGGCCAAAAAAAGGCTCTACCACCAACATGGCACTACGCCAGCTCATAGATAAATGGTGAAGGAAGGAAGGTGTTTCACCTCGTAAGAAACATAAAGGAGGAAAGTTACAAAGGCAGAGCCTGAGGTAGAAAGATACTCACAAGGATAAGCTAGGAACGATCTTCATATACAATCATGGACCGTATGCACCAAAATCTCTTTTNTAAAAAAAAAGCTACTAAAACACATGGTGTAATATGTAAACACCACAAACCACAAGGACCAAACTGCAAATGTCAAACAAAGACTCCTTCTTCCCCATCTTGACCACCTGCATGTACACACACTAAACACACACACACTGAAAACATACACCAACACACCCAGAAAAACACACACAAACACAAACGCATCACAAAGATAACATACAAACAATTAAAGGGCAAAAACGAAAAACTGTTTTTCATCTTAACGCACGCTAAGTGCTTGACGCACCACGTTAACGCACCTCTTGACTTTGGGTGCCGGTAAGGTAACGCACCACGTTAAGGTGGTGCGTTAAGGCTTAACGCAGCCCCCTGCGTTACCTTACCGAGTGGTCTAAGGGTTTTTTTTAACTTGTTATCCCGGGATACAAGTTAAGCACACCAAAAGGATGGTGGGACCCGCGGAAAAGGATGGCTGGACCCACACAAAAGTACACTTTTAAAATAAAAGATATGGGGCTGGCTGTACTTTTGTATAGGTCCGGCCGTCCTTTCTCGTTGGTCCCACCTTCCTTTTAGTGTGCTTAACTTGTATCCCGAGATACAAATTAAAAAGAAACAAAAATATATGCAAATTGAATTCAATAGTCCTATTAATTATTACAACTGTTATACCATTTGCGTTAACTATAGCACATACACTTACACGAGTTTTTTGACTAATAAAGTCAAACTCGGCCTAAATGACACTTTATTTGTTCAGTTGTTTTTCACTTAATAAAGAACCATGCTATCGATGTTACTATCATGTTGTATCTTGTAATTTTCTCAAAATGATTTCATCAACAAACAAGGCTTATAGCGTTGTCTGACTCTGTTTCAATATACTTTGATGATAAAATTACTTAAATGAAAGTATTTTCTTATGTAAAAGTCAAAAGAAAAATGCTCTTAGATAGTAAAAAGTTAACAATCATACAAATTATTAATAACTTTTCGAACCCTACTTTTCATAACTGCAATTTATAGCTATGAGCAACGTGATATTTATGTCAATTGGGATAAACAATATACACTTCAGTATATAATGTAGCAAACTTTCCTTTCATTGAGCTATGTGGGATAGAACCAATTATTTGGGGATTTTAATGCTGTTAGAGAGCCGAGTGAAAGAAAAAATTCATGCTTTGATCCGGTTTGTGCTAGAGACTTTAATGATTTTCTGGATGAAGCAGGCCTTCGTGAATATGATCTGAAAGGTATGAAATTTACGTATTTAGTCAATCGGCGTGGTGAATGCAAATTGAGTAGAATTGACAGGGTGTTCGTTTGTGATAATGTTTTTAATAAGTGGCCAAATGCGTGTTAGAGCCCTTATAAGAGAACATTCAGATCATGCGCCTTTGTGTATTTCTTTGTGCGATACCAATTTTGGACCGAAACCTTTTCGTTGGTTTGATTCATGGATAGATAGACCGGGGTGTGAAGATGTGGTTAATTCTGTTTTAATTGGGTGGTGTAATGATGGTCCGGCGGACTTAAATTTGTTGAGAAAATTGAGAACTCTTCGGGATAAGCTGAAATGGTGGATAAATGAGTGTAGAGCTAAAGAAAATGAAAACGAGAAGAGTTTAAAACAAGAAAAGGAAGACATGGAATGGTTAATGGAACAAAAAGATTTAGATGAGTCGGAATTGTGGGTTTGGTCGGAATGTAGTAAGAGTCTTCAAGAGATTGAGCTTTATAGATCTCGTGACATGAAACAAAAATCATGGGTGAAATGGGCTTCTCTTGGAGATGAGAACACTAGCTTTTTTCATAGTGTCGTTAATGGTAGAAAAGCTAGAAATGCTCTTCCGGGTCTTGAGGTTAGAGGAGAGTGGATTTTCAAACCGGCTTTAATTAAAAAGGAAGTGTTGCGCTTTTTTCGGTCCCATTTCAAAGAAGAATGTACTGTTCGGCCGACTATTGTTTGCCAAGGGTTGAGACAGATTAATGAACAAGATGGTATATTTTTGACTTCTATGTTTTCTAAACAAGAGATCAAAGAGACAGTTTTTGATTGTGGCTCAAACAAGGCTCCAGGTCCTGACGGGTTTAATTTTAGTTTCGTTAAACGGTTTTGGAATGTTTTGGAGGAGGACTTCTATCGTATCATGGTGGAATTTCATGAGACAGGTATTATTAATTCGGGTTGTGGTTCGGCTTTCATTACTTTGATCCCTAAGGTTAAATCGCCTGTGGGACTCAAAGACTATAGACCCATTACTCTCATTGGGGTGATTAGTAAAGTTATCTCAAAAATTCTTGCTAACCGCCTTAAGAAGGTTTTGGGAAAGTTGATTTCGGAGTCTCAGTCAGCTTTCTTGTCCGATCGTTTTATTCTTGATGGGCCTCTGGTGGTGAATGAAGTCTTGGAATGGTTGAAAAAAAGGAAGAAAAAGGCGTTTCTCTTGAAGATCGATTTTGAGAAAGCCTATGACAATGTCAATTGGGTTTTCTTATTATCTATTTTGTCTCAAATGGGTTTCCCCCTGATTTGGTGCACTTGGATTAAAGGCATCCTTGAGTCGGCTCGTGCATCGGTTCTTGTTAATGGGTCTCCAACATTCCAATTTAATAGTGAAAAGGGTCTTCGACAGGGTAATCCTATATCCCCTTTCTTGTTCTTGATTGTTATGGAATGTCTTTCATGGATGTTGGAAAAAGCGAAAGCTCTTGGAGTTCTTAAAGGTATTAATTTTTCGATTGATAATATGGATATTAATCACCTTTTCTTTGTGGATGATGCTCTTATTATGGGTGAGTGGTCCCGAGAGAATCTTCAAAGTACAGCTCGAATTCTTAGAGTTTTTTATTTATGCTCGGGTTTACGCATCAACCTTCATAAGTCTAATTTATTCGGGGTGGGTACTGAAGATGGGGAAGTGGATAGTATGATGGAAGTTTTGGGTTGCAAACGAGGGGCTTTTCCTTTCGTTTACTTGGGTATTAAAGTGGGAGCTAATATGTCTAGAATTAGCAATTGGAATGCGGTTGTTGAAGTTATTAAGAATCGGCTAGCCTTATGGAAAGCCAAGACATTATCTATTGGTGGTCGTTTGATTCTTATAAAATCGGTCCTTGAGAACTTGCCCATTTTTTATCTTTCACTCTATAAGGCCCCTAAAGCGGTCATAGAGAGTATGGAGGCGATTATGAGGCGGTTCTTATGGGCGGGTTGTAGTGAGGAGAAAAAAATTAATTGGGTTGCTTGGGATATCATTACTACTCCTAAGAAGGCGGGTGGTTTAGGAGTCGCTAAATTAGAAGATGTTAATGATGCGCTCCTCCTTAAATGGGCGTGGCGTTTTAAAAAAAGTGGTAGTTGCTTATGGAAGAAAGTGGTGCTCGGTTGTCACGGGTCGAGTAGAACATGGTCGTTGTTACCATGTACTTCTTCGGCTAGCGGTTGTTGGAAGCAAATAGTTAAAACAGGGGAGAAAAAGATTTGGAACGGTAACACTCTCGATAGTTATTTCGTGGGTGTTATGGGTGATGGGTCGACTATTAATTTTTGGGTGGACTCTTGGCTTCGAGATGCTCCTATTCGTTTAATTTATCCGCACTTGTTTAGACTCGAAAAAAAAGAAATGGCTCACTGTTTCGGCCAGGTTACGAGTTACTGATGGTGTTAAATCGCTGCAGTGGGAATGGCGCTCTGAACCATCAAGTCCAGAAGAAATTAATGAACTCTTCAGCCTTTTGTCTGATATTTACGATTATGTGTGGAAGGGAGGCAATGATGATTGGAGATGGAAGGCAGACGCGAATGGAGAGTTTTCTGTAAACAAAGCTAAGAGTTTGATGTTTAACTGTCATCGACCGATCACTAATATTCATATGAAATGGAAAGGGTGGGTTCCTCTAAAATGTAAGATTATGGTATGGAGAGCGATGCTTAATCTTATGCCGACTAAGGTGGAACTGTGCAAACGTGGTGTTACATTGCCGAGCGACTTGTGTAACCTGTGCGACTCGGAGTTAGAGACGACAAACCATTTGTTTACCGGCTGTGTTTTCGCTGTAGAGATTTGGTCCCGGGTTGAGTCTTGGTGCCGTCTTCCTCCCATTTTTGCTTTCGATGTGTCTGATTTTTTGAAGATAGCTAACTTACAAGCGACATCAAAGCATTCGAGATACATCTTGAGAGGTATTGTCTTTACTACTTTGTGGGCGATATGGAATGAACGTAATGATAGAATTTTCAAAGGCAAACGGTGTCGAGCTATTGAAGTGGTGGAAAGCATTAAAATGATTTCGTATTTTTGGTTTCGGAATAGAACTAGATTGAAAGGTATAGATTGGAATGTATGGTGTAAATACCCGCTAGTCTTGATGTAATTTCGTTTGTTTGCCCGGGGTCTTTGTTTTGAGGACCGGCCGTGGTTTTTTTGAATGAAATTTACTTTTCAAAAAAAAAAATACAAATTACCCATAGTGCCATTAGTACAGTCATAATGTATATTGTGACCGTTCTAATGCCTAATGAGCAACATGATATTTATGTCAATTTGAATGGCAAATAAACACCTCTCTATAAAAGGTAACAAACTTTCTCTTTATTGACCTATGTGGGACTAAAGCCAATTCTTTACTCATAAAAGCATCAAAAGGACATACTCTTATAAATGTTAACAGCCAAATATGAAGAATCGAGAGTTCAATGATTACGTCATTAAAAGGTGTATTGATCACTGTATATTAACAACCTCGCCTCTTTCTTGAGTTGTGGTGTATGCGAGTCTGATATGATTCACGGAACTATAACCAAAACGGGTATTTGTCCTCAATCAGTTTACACTACCATACAAATTCGCATCAAATGAAGTGTTTTCGACTACATAAATTGGCATCACCAAGTCTTCTTTTAACTATGTTTTAGTCCATGCCAATTGAAACCATTGAATTCCCTCTTACTTACCCGTAGGTTGCTCAACATATATAGGATGTTCTACTAGTCCATTGAATTTAAGCATGTCTGCTACAAATCAAGCTTTATTCTTAGACGAGAAAATATAAAATATTTGATGCTCACTATCTATAATTTTGTTATGGCAATTTATTTTCTTGAATCAATATCGAGTGATGAATGAACATATTTTGTTGTCCACTATTTTGGTCTAAACTCCACAATAGGGATCGTCGAGCCTCTAAACTTACTTGCTGAAATGGATATCAGTGACGTCCGATCCTTTTGTCCATCTTTATGANTGTTATGGCAATTTATTTTCTTGAATCAATATCGAGTGATGAATGAACATATTTTGTTGTCCACTATTTTGGTCTAAACTCCACAATAGGGATCGTCGAGCCTCTAAACTTACTTGCTGAAATGGATATCAGTGACGTCCGATCCTTTTGTCCATCTTTATGAAACCATTTGCATATATGTATATATGATGCCCAAAACAAACACACATATTAGAGCGCTCGGTGCAAGGTGTTATAGCTCCACCGTCATAACTCCTTAAGACATAAAAAAGTTAACAAAGTATACAAACTGCCCAATCATAGAAAGAATCCAGTCAAAGTAACTGCACCCGTTCTACAACATGAGAAACATAATACACAAAATTGAACTTGTGTGATCTCTATGTATCTCATTATATAAGGTAACAAATTATCTTTTCGGTGACCGATGTGGGATTAAAATCAGTTTTTTTATTAGTTGTAATTGTCAAAATATCATGCATGCTATAGCGCTCAGAAGATTTCTGATGTAGTCCATAAAAGGACGTATGAATAATTGAATGATCGTTCATTCTTCGATTATGGTTGATATGAAATTTTAAGTTTGTGCAAATATTTTTCGATTCTCAAATTACCTGTTTGCTTAGCCTCGACGTCTAAAGTTTTATCACCCTAAAAGAAAAGGCTGTGACAGGTGATTTGTATCCGTTAATCTTATAACCACAACCTTTGACCAAGTTTTATGTGTTTTGTGTTTGTGGAAAAATCATATGGCCAAGCATACAAATACTTTATAAGTAACATATTTGTCCTTCACTTTATAATGAACCCATGTATCGATGCTATGGTGATCAACTTCTATAGCAAAATTGCCAGTGTCATACTTTCATGCTGTAACTTACACAAAAATCCACCATAAAAGTAACTATTACTTAATTTATCTCGCCAGTTTATTTTTCTAAAAGAAATTAATAGCCACATTCCTTTTAGATTCTACTTTATATTTGAAAAACAGACAATAATATTTATCACAACTACAAAACTAAAAGAGAAAATTTAAAAGACACAAATACAAAACTTAAAAAAGTTAGTAAAGCAAATAAATTGCTCTTAAAGGATGTCAAGAACAACGTAACATTTATTACTAACCAATTGCATAAACAAGATACACTTCACTATATAATCTTGCATATTTTCATTCAGCGATCTATGTGGGACTAAACCAATTCTTTTTTATCAAAGATTATCAAAAAGACATACTAAACGTGTTTGCCTTGACCTTTGTTTTGAAGCTAGAATACAACCAAAAGCTCTCCAAAATTATTAATTAGTTTGTTCAAAGGTTATCACGATTAATCAAGGTGTATGAGTCACCGTTATCAGCAACCTTTTTACTTTATAATTGTCCATCACTTAATATAGAAGAATGTTATTAAAACTTTTATAGCTAAAAAAAAAAAAAAAAAAAAAAAAAAAAAAAAAAAAAAAAAAAAAAAAAAAAAACTCGGTTATTCTGATCAACCATCCGGCCAAACTTTATACTTCTAAACCTAAGGGGGCGTTTGGTTCACAGTATGTTTTGAAAGGAATTGTAATTTGAATGAATTGTAATTCAAAGAGTAGGAATGTGTTGGAATTGTAATTGATATATTCTGTCACTTTGTTTGGTTGGATCTCTACGTAATTGTAATTTAAAAAAGATAAAAAAAAACTTAATAATAATAATAATAATAATAATAATAATAATAATAATAATAAATATTAACAATAAATAATAATAATAATAATAATACTAATAATCATAATATTAATATTAATATTAATATTAATTAATTATTATTATCATTATATTATTATTAAAATAATAATAATAATAATAATAATAATAATAATATTATTATTAATAAAATAAAATAAATAAAAAAATATATTATTATTATTATTAATATTATTATTATTATTATTAAAATAATAAATATTATTATAAATATTATTATAATTATAATATAAATATAATAAAAATAATAAATATTATTATTATATAAATATTATTATTTTATTATTTATATTAAATATTCATTATTATTATTATCATTATTATTATTATTATTATATTTTTATTTCTATTATTATATTATTATTATTTTATATTATTATTATAATAAATATTTATTATTATTATTATAATTATTATTATATGATTATATTACATTATTTTATTATTATATAAATATTATTATAATAAATAATTAAATATTATTTTTTATTATTACATAAATATTATTATTTTAATATTTATATAATAAGAATAATAATAATTATAATAATAATAGTAACAATAATAATAATAATGATAATAATAATAATAATAATTATGAATTACAACGTAATTCAAAACTTTCCATCCAACATCCTATGTAATCTGAATTTCCTCATTTGATGTAATTGTAATGGCTGAATTACAATTACAACGCAAACCAAACAGCCTACCTAATGCAATCTGAATTACAATTCTCTCAATTCTGCGAAACAAACAGCTTACGTAATGTAATCAAATTACAATTACATCCAATTACGTCAGATTACGGCAAACCAAACGCCCCCTGAAAGTGAAAAAGAAAATAATAAAAAGTTGCAAAGCATATATTCATGATTGGCAAGACCATTTTACTTAAGTTTATTTCTACGTAAACGAGCCTTATCAATAATAACATTATGCCATACTCAACTTGCAAAAGCAATATACTCCTCATCATATAAAGTGGCAGAACTTTTGTTCAAAGATCTATGTGGGATTAAAACTCTTTTCTATCAAAATTTATATGCCTTAACATCTAATTTAAAGCGGAAATGCGGAATAGAACCACATTTACCAAGTAATATGATCCATGGTTGTCAGGATCGCGATCCTGATCGTAGGATCGTACGATCCTACGATCCTACATATAAAAAACGAGCAGGATCATTCATTTAAGTTCATTTATCATATAAAGTATTTTAAAAAAGTATAAAACTACAACTCTTATAGAATAATATATACATTTTCATAGGATCTTACGATCCCGATCCGATCCTACGATCCCGATCTTGTGAAGCCGAAAACGATCCTAGGTAGGATCCCGATCCTGACAACCTTGATATGATCTTTCAAGGTCTCAACGACCTATTTATGAGAACACTGATATCAACAACCTTTCTAAGTTTTACTTAAAATTTGCATTTCACTTAATTTAGAGAGCCATGCTATCAATGTTGGTATCATGAACTATGGATGAGCATCGGTCTTGAGCCGGTGAAACCGGAATCGGAACCGGTGGATTCGAGAACTGAATTTTGTGATAAGTAGGAACCGAGAATTGTGGATTCGAGAATTGAATACATCCAAAAATATCAACTCGATGTTAGTAGCATGGCCGACTTCTATAGCTAAAATTAAAAAGTCTATATATGTTGTAACTTGTAATTATACGTTAACAAACATCTCCTATATAGGTGCCCAACCAAATGAGTTTTGTGCATATATTACTCAAATAATTTAGTTTCTAAAAGAAGCGCAAATTTTAGAAATTGTTAGACACCCTTAGTTCTGTAACAAGGTAATATATGGTAAATAGGTAATTTTTGAAAAAACCCTGAGTAATTTTTATATTTGCTCAATGACTCAAGCTTACAATATCTAACATTTTTGAACATTTACAAATATTTCAATGGTCAGACAAGAACTAGAAGTGCAACATGAAGACATACCAACAACATTAAACTCAACAAATACGTAAGAACAAGATACATGCAGCTTTTAGATCAAATATGTTGTACGTATACGAGTAGTTATCAAGTCCTATGCTAGCGGGCCTGCCGCCACCAACGGGTAACATCACTAGCGAATAAGAGTACACAAACCTAGGATGTGATGGACCGCCATTTTTTCCACCCGACGAGATATAAGCTGGTGGCGGATTTCAGGGACAGAACCAAGACTAAAAGCGACCAGGTACACAAAAACAGTTAAACCATAATAGTATACCCAAGTTTTTGAGACCGCGTGCATTTACGCAAAATTAAGGTTTTTTATAAAAATTAACACTAAAGAGCACAATTTCATCGGTGTCACGTGACATACTGACACCGCGAGCAAGGACGGACCTTCATAGAGACCCGGGGGGGCTTTGGCCCTCCCAAGATTCTGAGTTGATATTGTACATGTCTTAAAATTTAAGAGTACTTTTTGAAAATTTTGTATTTGGCCCTCCCAAGAAATTTTGATCGGCCCTCCCATTCTCCCAAAATATTGAGAAAACAAAGGTCGGTTTAACAACCAAGTGTACTTTATTGTCGAAACTATTTTTCTGTGTTTAGTTCATCGGAAAAAATGGAGTAAAAAGGTAACTAGGTTGGGAAGTGAGAAAGTAGATGGTGGTGAATTGGTAGGGTAGTCACGTGGTATGAATTTGATATGATATAAAGTACTCGCAATATATTTTATTACCTTTTTAATGTTATTTGTAAAGTATTACTTTATTATTAATTTATTAGGATAGAAACACAGATTTTGAGCTTGGATTAAAGTTGTTTTTCCATTGTAAATTTGGTTAGAAACAAGTCAATAGGCTTCGTTGTATGTTCCATTGTTCTATTTTACAGAATTATTTTTAAGTTAATTTGTTTTGTTTGTTTACTTGTTGAAGTTTGCTTAAGGGTAGCTAGCTCTTATTGTTGTTATATTTATACTCAAACAAGATTTATAAGAATATTATTCCGCTAAAACGAAGTATGAGGAGTAAAGATGCACACAGTTACACCTTTTTACTCAAACAAAATTTATCTTCTTTTATATCAAAAAATATAAAAACATTTTATATTTTTTTGCAATAAACTTATACTTTTTGATAAATATAAACTGTTTTTTGCACTATATAAGCAGGTTTTTTGTTGATTTTTGCTCACTAAAAACTAAATTTTGTTGTTTTCGGTGTTGCTTTGGGCTATTTTTTTTTTTT
>LBNU01038319.1:9457-20996 GCA_014162995.1 Artemisia annua | reverse complement strand
AAATAGTTTACGGCTCATACGGTAACGGCGTTGAAACTGTTCGTCCGTATATTTTGGTTGGTCACCGAAATAGTCGCCCCTTAGACGTGCTTCAGCAATTTCACGTTCACGACGGATATATTTACGTCGCTGTGATGGACCGGCTTCTTGGTTTAGCAACATTTGCTCGTTTTCAAACTCTTGCACTATCATCTCTAGCTCCGCGATCTCTCCAAAGTCGCTAATACTTGAATACGATGAGTCGCTTTCCATGTTTCTTTCTTTTTAATGTAAAATATGTTTTGTATTTGATAGGAGTGTGTAAAAAATGTTTGGTATTTATAGTGTTAAAAAAATTTGGGTTTTAAAAAAGAAATAAAAAAGAAAAAAAGAAAAAAAAAGGTTAACGTTTATAATTTAAAACGTTACACAACGTTTACCTGCAAAAAGTACCTCACATTCGCTCGTTGTGGCCACGAGAAGCAGACCAACGGCGAGCTCGCTCGGTGTGGCGGCGAGGACGGCGAAGGTGCCAGGTTGGACGACGAGGCACAACAACGAGACCACACCTGATGCTCTTATATCAACATATTATCCACATCCAAACTTCATTATATAAGCACATAAATTTTCTTCTCGATGACCTATGTGGGATTAAACCTACTATTATGATGGTTAAGATGTACGACGTCACATCATCTCAACGACTCAACCCACTGTCGTGTTCAAACCATGTTCTGTAACGCCCAACCCGAGAAGGGCTAAAGTGTAACATTATGGAGTCAAATCAGAACACAAGCAAAACGGAGATACATTTCCAATACAAAGTATACAAAGGTTACAAGGGAAAAAGAAGACTAAACAAAATACAAAAGGGCAACAACAAAACTAAGCCCAAAACAACTCTACTTCTAAGCGTCTCTAAGTCCAGCAAATGTCTAACAGGGTGAAGTCTTCTAAGCCCAAAAGAAAGCCTTCGTCCATAACCCAGCTTCCTACTAAACCTGCCGCATGAGAAAAGAAATGCGGCTGAGCTTAAAAAAGCCCAGTGAAAAGATATATATAAACGAAGCAAAAGATAAGGAACAAAGAATATCATAGGGTGCATTGGGGAAAACAAAAGGTATAATAAGGATGATAAGAATAAGACAAAAGTTAGGTTATATTAGCATTCTACCACGAGCCAAAACAAAACAAAACAAAGTCTTCAGCATAGTCACCATGGAGTGATCAACTCCCAAAATGATGTGAAAGGCGTGTTTTGCACACAGCACCAGTCACCAAACCAGATGTAGTAGCAAATCATAGTAACCATGGAGTGATCAACTCCCAAATAATGTGAAAGGCGTGCATTGCACACAGCACCAGTCACCAAACCAAATGTAGTAGCAAATCAAATCAAAACAAATCAAATCTAGGATGCATCCATACGCCCCTACTCAAACTAATTGCAGATCAAACAAAGGGACGGTGTGGAACATCACTCGACCACACTGGAGTCATGACATTGGTGCATCAATGCCACGGTCATGTTACCTTCATGACTAGGAAACAAAATGCTCGGGTATAATACTAAAGGGTCAAAGGCAAATCAGATAACAAAGTCTAGGTCAAATCAAAATATCATAATCCAAGGTGCATAGCAAAGGTTCAGGTCAAAGGTTCAAAGTTCAAAATCAAAGGTTCAAAAGCAAAGGTCAATATCAAAGGATTAATCATCAAAGGGTCAAATATCAAAGGATCATTATCAAAGGGTCAAATATCAAAGGATCATTATCAAAGGGTCAAATATCAAAGGATCATTATCAAAGGGTCAAATATCAAAGGATCATTATCAAAGGGTCAAATATCAAAGGATCATTATCAAAGGGTCAAATATCAAAGGATCATTATCAAAGGGTCAAATATCAAAGGATCATTATCAAAGGGTCAAATATCAAAGGATCATTATCAAAGGGTCAAATATCAAAGGATCATTATCAAAGGGTCAAATATCAAAGGATCATTATCAAAGGGTCAAATATCAAAGGATCATTATCAAAGGGTCAAATATCAAAGGATCATTATCAAAGGGTCAAATATCAAAGGATCATTATCAAAGGGTCAAATATCAAAGGATCATTATCAAAGGGTCAAATATCAAAGGATCATTATCAAAGGGTCAAATATCAAAGGATCATCAAAGGTGTAATACCAACGGTCAAAATGGAGAGGTCAAAGCCAAGGTTCCCAATCCACAAGGTTCACTATCCCAAGTTCCAAAGTCCCATAGTTCATAATCAAAGGGTCATAATGAGATTTTAAACCAAAAGTTCAAATTAGCAGATTCCCATAACTTGTTTAACAAAAGGCTTGTAGTACAATTCAATTTAAGAAGGTTTATAATAAAGGTTCATTTAGAACGATCTTCCAAAAGATGACATTTATAAAATGATCTTTAATAAAGATTTTCATGAAATGTTCTTCAAAAGTTGTCTTTATGAATTCATATAATCCCATAGATAAGTGGTCTTAAATCATATTAAAATGCCGTTATAAATAGTTTCTCCTTTAAATGTTCCCATATCATAATTAAGAAAAGAAAATTTCACCTCCCGTTATAATATCCCAAAGGGTATCCAAAGTCTCACAAAGGTTCAAAGGTTAAGGTCAAAAAAGGTTATCAAATGGGTCATAAGAGTTCAAACGAATAACAATAGGATCGCAAATACCGGTGAAGCACATCAATCATAGGGCCAAGTACGAAGGATCATAATCAAGATCAAACGGAATCATAGTACGATAACAAATCAAAGACAAAGTCAAGAGAGAGGAAATGTGCACTCTTATTGAAAGAGTACGGAATATCTGTACCTTAGACCGCAAGTGCAAACATATCAGAAAGCATAAAGATCGGAAGCAACTCCTTCCTCAGCGAATCTACACGAATTAATTATCGTCTTATTATTATAAGCTCATTTTAAATCAGATTACTCATTTTAGGGTTCTTTCCATTTTTAGTAACTTTCCTTTTATAGCAGCTTTCCAAAAAAAACTAGTAACTTTCCAAATATAGTAAGTTTCCACTTTAAATAGTTTAACCATTTAAAGTAACCTTCCCGTTTTAGTAAGTTTCCGTATTTAGTAAGCTTCCCGAATTAATAATTCAATCCTTTAAGGTTAAAATGAACCATTAAAATATTTGAGGTTAAAATGATCCATATAATAGTTTAGGGTTGATTTGTCAATTTAGTAAAGTTTAAGGTCCAAAATGTAAATTATCAAAATTAAATATTAAAAGTCAAACAAAATTATTTTAAACTTTATTTTAATAAGTTAATATTAAGATAATAATTTTGGACTCCGTCATTATAATTTTATATTTTTATTAACGTACCCACGATCTTAATATTTATGCCGCGATGACCCAAAATATTATTATCACGTATATACAATCATCGTTTGAACACACACTCGACACCAACCTGTTAATTAACGAGCCCCACATGCATTTTGCCAAAATAGATTTCATCAATCTTTTACACATACGTACACAACAACTCAAATTCCATTTGATTCGCACCTCATGCATGCAAAATTCATGACACACAATATTAACTTGGGAAAAATCTTTATTTATATATCCTTCAACACCACATGCAACAATCTGATTATTTGTTTAATACTGCTCACTTATATATTCGTTTTTCATTCGAAAATACTCATGAAACCGACACAGTCATGCATGCAAACTTCTTTATATTATTATTAATTAGTTCGAGTCAACAATATCAAGCTATGCATGCCTTCTTATGTTCTTATATTTAGCTCGTACAGATTTTATTTAAACATGTTATATAAATCGAATATAAAGCAACTCTAAAATAGAAATACAAGAGTCAAAGCAACAACATGGATCGTAATAGTTTAGTTCAGATTCGTTATTCTTTCAGGTGTAACTTTTATGATTTCATATAGCAGTTATAGTGATTTCATGTGATAAATTCATGTAGCTTGTTTTTATTATTTCATGCGAGATATCATACATATACATGCGTGCATTTCCTTTTTTATTTCAGATCGTTAAGACTTGGTGTTAGAACATGTTTTAGGCCGAATGAGAACAGATCAATGTTACGTAATAACAGATGTGAAACAAAGGTACGAAGGTCGCTTAGATCAGATTACCATTTGTTAATTTATGTGGTGAGATTCATGATTCATGTGACCAAATATGTTATAACTTATAGATCGGATTTAATAAAACACAAGAACGATTTGTAGGAGTACCTCTAGAACGATAGATCGAAACCGAAACCACGAACACGAGCACAAGTGTGGATACCAAATCAAACGGTAACACCAGAGTTCAATGAGACACGATCGAACCGAAATCCGAATAGCTAAAATATCAATCGCGAACCAAAATCTTAACCTTTAGACGATTTCAAACAGATCAAAGAATCGTTAACCAAAGCTTTACGAGACCAGATCACCACACGAGCAAATCCCCACCTTGGACCAGAAGGTACCACGACAAACACCATTCATTCACAGCCTTCGCACCCCCTTTCCTTCACAGCTTCGAAATCAAAAGAAAACCAAAAACTAGTAGCCGAATAGCATTGTTTTCTAGGGTCTAGTATGTGTTTTTGAATTTGTAAAAGTATGTTAAACAAATGAGATGATTATGGAGATATAGGGTTGTGATCAGCCGAGCAATGGGGAAATACCAAGGACTCATTCAAATTTTAAATTCATTAATGTATCTAGTTTTGTATTTGTATGTCTTGTGTTGTGAACAAAATTCGGTCCCATTCAATGACTTCAAACGTGTGATATTTCCTTTTATGTACCAAGTTGTGCTGATGTAAATCATTTATAAGTTAAAGGTTTGATATTAGTAGCCTTCCACATCACAAAGGTCCATAATGTAGGTTAAGTTCACATACTTAGGAAAAAATTTAAATTATATGAGAATTTTACGAAAGACGGATTTTCGGGTATTCCATGTTCGACCACCACCAATAGGTATAACACCACCTATGCCAAGGTTTAAATCACCACAAGCTTATATATCTCGTCGTGTGGCAACAATGGTGGTCCATCACCTCCTAGATTCGTGTACTTCCCTTCACCACACCAGCTGTACCCGTTGTTGGTGATGGCTCGCTGTGACGGGACAAAATTATCACCCATATATATCCGTTCTAATTGTTCAAGATTTTGTGGTGCTTAATGTTGTCGGTATGCTTTCATGTTACCCTTCTAGTTCTTGTGTGATGATATGATTAAACCATGCATTTATAGTACTTGTGAGTTTTGAGTCAGTGAGTGATACCAGGCGTGGTACACTATTTCTAAGTAATTCATTTGAGTAAACTAACTAATTCGTCTTGGTACTTCTATGAGATGTTTGTTTACATGAAAATATGCAATTTTCCTATGCATGCAAGTCCGTCATGATAGTCGTATCGATAACCGGGTTCTTTTATAAGTAAAGGACATATATTGCAAAGGCTGTTGATAAGGGTGTTTCATACATATATTTTTACAGTCGTAATTGTTAAATTATTGAGCTCATAAATTTTGTACTAGTATTCATCTTTGAAACAAAGGTTAAGTCATAAAACTTGTGTCTTTTTAATAAAGAAGAGTTAGTTTTAGTCCCACATAGCTCGGTGAAAGAAAATATGATAGCTTATATAATGATGTGTATGATTTTCATGTGAGCTGGGATTAGAATGCTATGTTATTTCTTGTAACCGAATTTGTGTGAGGTTTTATTCGGTTCGGTTTCATTTCCTTGAAGTTATAATAAACACAACGGTTTTTTTAACCAGCAGATATGTAAGGATGGACAAAAGGATTAGTGTTGCTATCTTTTCTTTTTCTTTTGAATGTAAGAGTGGAGTGCATGTGGTTTATTGGTTTTGTATGTTATTAATTAGGGAGGGTATAGTTTTGATTTTGTTTTATAGAAATGTCATGGCAAAAGCTGACGTGACGGATCCTATAACACCCGTATACATATTAAGCAAAAGAAGTTAAAAGGTAGACGGATCGTATAACACCCGTATACATATTAAGCAAAAGAAGTTAAAAGGTTAACAAAGTAAACATATTAAGCAAGTTCTGGAAAGACTTCGGTCAAAGTATCTTCCGAAACATTCAGGACCTCGCGTAACATCATACACTAAATTGAACTTGTGTAATCCCTATGTATTTCATTATATAAGGTAACAAATTATCTCTTCAGTGACCGATGTGGGATTAAACTAACTCAACTTTTTTATTAGTTATAATTGTCAGAATATCATACATGTTATATTGTTATATATGCTTTAAGAGCTGTTCATGATTCGACTACAACCAAGTTCCCTAAATGTGATGTAGCACACGAAGATATCTGATGTAGTCCATAAAAGGACGTATAAATTTATTTTTATGCCATTCATACATGCTTGATAGTTATATGTAAATTATTGTATATGTTTTCGATAATGTCTATAATACAATAGCTGAATGATCGTTCTTTTTTCTTCGATTGTGGTTGATATGAAATTCCGATATGAAATTCTTTTTAGTATAACTTGGGCAAAGGACCGGGTCCAAGTCAATATCTCTTTTATCAAGCTCCCCTCGAACTGGAAGTCTTTACCAACCTTTTGTAGAACAATCATAATTTGTGAGCAAAANGCTTAACAAAATCGACCCTAAACCCTTGTGGGTTGTAGAACGATCGGCCAAGGAACAAAAAAGAGAAGAAAAGATTTTAGGGATAGAGTGTGTGCACAAAAGGTGAGAAACAATGAACCCATGCCTTTGTATTTATACTAATTAGACAACTTAGGGAACAAGTTAGGGTTTGGGAACCCCCTTAGCCCCCACGACCGGCATAGTACCCCAAGGGGTGTTTCCGGATCCTTCTTGTCGTCTAATTACACTCTAGTCCTTGTCTTTCTCTTTTTAACGATAGTTAGTCCATACCGTTAACAACTAACGACCGTTAACTCCATTTAGTGTTTAAATAATAATTATAAACTAACAATTAATATAATTATTATTATACTTTTATTCTCGTTTATAATGTGTGCAATCCCGAGGTCTCGTGTTCGATTCTAGACATTTACACATTAATCTTTAACTATATTTCAACAGTATTCATCTTTGAAACAAAGGTTAAGTCATAAAACTTGTGTCTTTTTAATAAAGAAGAGTTAGTTTTAGTCCCACATAGCTCGGTGAAAGAAAATATGATAGCTTATATAATGATGTGTATGATTTTCATGTGAGCTGGGATTAGAATGCTATGTTATTTCTTGTAACCGAATTCGTGTGAGGTTTTATTCGGTTCGGTTTCATTTCCTTGAAGTTATAATAAACACAACGGTTTTTTTAACCAGCAGATATGTAAGGATGGACAAAAGGATTAGTGTTGCTATCTTTTCTTTTTCTTTTGAATGTAAGAGTGGAGTGCATGTGGTTTATGGTTTTGTATGTTATTAATTAGGGAGGGTATAGTTTTGATTTTGTTTTATAGAAATGTCATGGCAAAAGCTGACGTGACGGATCGTAGACGGATCGTATAACACCCGTATACATATTAAGCAAAAGAAGTTAAAAGGTAGACGGATCGTATAACACCCGTATACATATTAAGCAAAAGAAGTTAAAAGGTTAACAAAGTATACATATTAAGCAAGTTCTGGAAAGACTTCGGTCAAAGTATCTTCCGAAACATTCAGGACCTCGCGTAACATCATACACTAAATTGAACTTGTGTAATCCCTATGTATTTCATTATATAAGGTAACAAATTATCTCTTCAGTGACCGATGTGGGATTAAACTAACTCAACTTTTTTATTAGTTATAATTGTCAGAATATCATACATGTTATATTGTTATATATGCTTTAAGAGCTGTTCATGATTCGACTACAACCAAGTTCCCTAAATGTGATGTAGCACACGAAGATATCTGATGTAGTCCATAAAAGGACGTATAAATTTATTTTTATGCCATTCATACATGCTTGATAGTTATATGTAAATTATTGTATATGTTTTCGATAATGTCTATAATACAATAGCTGAATGATCGTTCTTTTTTCTTCGATTGTGGTTGATATGAAATTCCGATATGAAATTCTTTTTAGTATAACTTGGGCAAAGGACCGAGTCCAAGTCAATATCTCTTTTATCAAGCTCCCCTCGAACTGGAAGTCTTTACCAACCTTTTGTAGAACAATCATAATTTGTGAGCAAAAGGGTGCAAATTATTGGAAAAATATGTTAAAAGTATACAAAGTGATGATCATTTACCAAAAACAGTTTAAACAAACAAATTTTATTACGATCAACCCAACCAACCACCCCTTATAATTGGTTCATATGAGAGTTTTACAATACTGAAAAAAAATAAAAAGTTTGATTACAAGAATGACTTAACAACTAAACAATACGACTGTGTGTAAAATGCACACAGTGAAACCCTAAAATCTATTGAGTTACGAGGGATAATGAGCTTATATAGCTGGTCCACAACATGTATCTTCAACTTGTCACTTTAGTCCCTTCAAGTCTTTTCCAGCTTCCACATTCAGCCCTTATACTTTAAGCCTCCATCAATATAAAACCTGCACACAAAAGACTAAAGAAAAACAACTTCTAAACTTGTCATAATAAGCTCTTAGCTTATTAGCCATTTCAATATACTTTAATGAGAAAATTACTTAAACGAAAGTATATTTACTTATGTAAAGGCCAAAAGAAAAATGTTCTAGATAGTAAAAAGTTAACAACCATATAAATCATTCGTAGCTTTTCAGACCCCACTTTTCTTAAAGTGAAATTTTAAAGTTACGAGCAACATGATATTGATGTCAGTTTTGATAACCAATATACACCTCACTATATAACGTAGAAAACTGTCTTTTCATTGAGCTGTGGGAAAAACCAATTCTTTATTCACAAAAAGTATCAAAAGACAATACCAAATTATGTGCCTTGACGTCTGTTTTATATATTAATTAATTAACCATATTACATTATTTACAAAACGTATCAAGAATCTTTCATCCGTTCTTAACTGAGGTGTAAAAGAGTTTGAATTAGTTCACAAAATTATAATCATGACTATCCGTCTTTAATTAGTTTACACACAAACTCGTATCAAAATAAATCGTTTTCAACTATACAAATCGGCATCACCGAGTTTTATTTACCATCTTTTAGTCCATGCCAATTGAAACCATTGATGTGTCCCTCTTAATATTGAGTATAAGGCTTTTAACACAATATCAACAAAACAACCCCTAGATTTGAACCCAACTAAGATACCCGTGGATTACTCAACATATGATGTTCAAGTGTTCAACTAGTCAAATAAAAATGTCCATATATGGTGCAATTCAAATTTCATTACTCGATAAGAATACATATAACCACATACTCGTAAAGGAAGCCTTTGGAGTTGGTCTAGCTACCAATATCGATTAAGAACGAAAATGAAAATTAAAATCTTCCAGGCCTAATTGGTTCTAAATGACAGTTCTTTATATCTAAGAGATAAAACGTGTTTTTAAAAATATTTTTACAATGAAAAAAAAATAAAAATATATAAAAAGTAAACAACGTATACAAATTACCCCCATGATGAACACTAGACCTCCATAAAAGTTGGAAATAAAGTGGATATCACGAGAAACATAATCCACCAAACTCAACCTGAATAAGGAATATCTACCTCCCTATAAAAGGTAACAAATTTTCTTCTAGTAACCTATGTGGGATAATAACCAATTTTTCTTTTTCTTTTTTAATAAAAAAAATCACAAGTTATGGGATTTAACTGTTGCTCTAAAGCTCAAAAACAACCAAGTATACTAAAGATGATCTACCACATGAAGATGCCTCTATTTGATATCCCTTTTACTTACCAGTAGGTTGCTCAACATATATAGGATGTTCAACTAGTCCATTGAGATTAAGCATATCTGTGACTGTTGATACAAAAGTTGGGCAAGGTATTTATAGTTATAAGCATTAATCACTGGAACTAGGTAGCTTATAGATGGAAATAGAATGGCGCTCAGTAGATATATTTTTCTTTTATTTGACAGTGCGATGTTGTGCTCATCAAAGTGCGGGTACTCGTCCTCGGTGCATATACTCAGAGTTCATTCATTATCGACATTTTGTCAGCTGGTCTCCTCCTGCTTCGCGCAGTTGCGAGGGGGTGCATGGCCTCATCGTAGTCACCGTGCCAGCTGGCTCCGATAGTGTGGTACCTTTCTGGTGCCGATGTAACAACGCCGATCACTTGCAGCTTGGCCTTGGTGGCTCTCCAACAGTGAGAGGCACCTCTATCCACCTGTGAGGAGTACGCGGGAATAAACTCTCCTCAGAGATTGTTGATTATTTCTTGGAGCTCTCAGCGCGAGCCTTTGAGGATCCGCGCAGCATGTGCCTCCGCAAACGGCGTTGCAGACGTGCTATCTCAGGCACCTTCTGCTAGCGGAGCCAGTTCTCCTCAGCATGACTGGCTGCAGCTGCGCGGACCAGCACAGCCTAGCTCCCCATATCAACTGGCTCACAGACCCAGGCGGGCTGGGACCTCTCATCCTCTGCGTCCCTCTGCGCGACGCCATCCACAAAGGGGACTTAGTTTCCTCTGCAACCCTGCGTCCAACATAACAAGAGAAAACTAGTTTAAGTACAAAAAATAACGACAAGTTATTAGTATCGCATTGGTAGGGATACTTACGCATAGGTGGAGGGAAAACACTACCATTCCTTCTCAGGAAGGAAGATGGAGCATCCTCTCGCCCTCAGACGATACCTCTCCTCTCGCGATTCACACGGCGCTTCCTATGAGTGATCCTCACCGTCACATCAGTTTGCAAGCCCTCTCTTCCTCGCGGTACTCGGTCTCAAAGGGGTCTCTCCACCGGTCATACAGGGGTCTCCATACGCTGCTAGAGGGATCAGCGTGCGAGACGATGGGTACCTCTGCTGCACAAGCCCTTTCTTTTTGCTCATTGGGGAGGGGGACTTTGTTTGCTTCGCGCTAAGGCCTAATCCTCAGGCACAGTCTTGACTTCTGCCTTCACGGGGGGCCTCCAATTCATCGGCGTTCTCTCCTCATAGACATAATCAATGGCTCAGTAGGTACGGCTCTCCGGTGGTCTAGCAGCTGGATCGAATCTAGGCTCTTGCTCTCCGGCATACGCAACTGGCGGTGCCCGACCATCTAGCCTTTATGGCTTCTCTCACGCCTTGCGAAACATGACTGGAATATATAGGATCCATCTCTTGCTCACATATTAAAGCAACAAAAAATATGACGTCGCTTTAGCCCATAGTGACTCCCATAGATATTACGGACATACAACTACGCACGAGATGGTTGGGCTTCAGGAAGGGTGAGACTAGCATATTCACTTTCCTTGGCCATACATGTATCCCAAACAGATATCGGTAGAATACGTTATCCGTCATCGGAAGGAAATGTTTCCGTGGCTGAGTTTTGCCCATTCCATGGCAGTCTAACAGCGCCTTCATGTATCTGGATAGCGC
>LBNU01038318.1:23232-34552 GCA_014162995.1 Artemisia annua | reverse complement strand
CCTACATATACTAATACATCAATTAAGGCTTTAAAATAACTGTTTAATTATATACTTAGAGAAAATAACACCTGAATATTGATTTTCCGCCCAAAAATCATATAATCATAAATCATCCTCTATAAATCAAGAGTTATATTACAAGAATCAATCACAATGTATCGAATGTAAGCATTACAAAATAAAATCTTGATACACAAAATAATACATATAACACACTGGCACAAGCCTTCTTTGGCGTGCAGGAATCCTTTAGTTTAGACACTAGCACGAGGAGGAGCTTGAGCAGCATTGGTCTCCGATTGATCTCCCCATATCAGTTTCGAAAGCTTTCCAATCACATGTTTCGTAGCATCAGCAACTTTCTTATAAGCCCATATGAACTTGGATTTTAGCTCGTTATAACACTTGCAAATGGTAATGACACAGCATATAATGGCGAAACCATACCAAGTGAAGAACTCTGGTGCCAACATAGAAAAAGTTGCATAAGGAGATAGGATCCCCGTAAAGAAGAAAACGATTTTGAAAACAATAACTTTCCAGTGATTGTGTGGTATATCGTCTGTAAGAGTTGACACCCATAGGTACGCTGCAAAGTTCACAACTATAGCTCCTAGGGAAATTCCCAAGCGAATATGATTTTCATCAGCGGATCGATCAGCCCTTTGTGCAATTGCTGACACCAGGATTCCACATACCGCCAAGTAAGCAGCATATAAATCCGAATGCACGAACCTAAAATGATCATAACAATTCATCCATCTCAGATAACATAAATTTAGAAAAAATAGATCATCGATTACAAAATTGAGTTTAAAAGTAAATACATAAAACTAATAAAGATAAACAAAGAAGTAAATTATAAAATTCAACATCATATTTCAATTAGGCGTTTCATAGAATGAAAAAGATATATAATCAAATTAAAGTACAATATGAAAAAAATAAATTGGTTAATGGCACTTAACAATCGTCAACGGTGGTCAAATTTACCGGAAACCCGGCAAATCTTACGGGAAATACCATAAACAGAGAGAAATGTTTATATCATTTACAAGTTGTTGGTATAAGACTATAAGGCAAATCTTGCTGCAAATACCTTAAACTCAACGGAAATAACCAAAACTCGCCGAAAATACAAAAACTTCCCGGAAATGCCGATCCGATTAATTGTGCTAGACCGATTACAAGCTACATCGATTACCGATTCGAGATTTTTGCAACCTTACTAATTATAGTAAAAGTAAAACCAGCCGATTATGAACCGTTTGGTTGATATACGTGACTCAATCAAGTTCATAATTTATATGCGATTGTCGAATAATAATAAAGTAATAAATAAATAAATAAAAAATAAAAAAAGTACAAGTACAAAGAGTTCTACAAGTAGTAAACTAACCTTTTTGATGGATCCATTTCTTGTCGTTTTGAACTTAGATCTTGAACTGAGCTGACGTTTGTTGAAGAGAGAGGGGTTCCGAGTTTGGGGGAAAGGAGGTTTTTTTATGAGATTTGTTAATGACCTTTCAAAGTTATATAAACCTTTCTTATTTGGTCTCTTTAAGTTTTCAAATCTTACAATCTTTATTAAATGTCCATATATGACCCTTCTTTACATTTCAGTAGATTCGCTTCCATGATTTAATCTCGCTTAAGGCATTTCCAATTTATTTCTTTGTTTCGTCGTTTAAAGCGTGATAACTTGTTGAACTGAGTGTTTCGTTATGATATTGCTCACCAACTGTTTGATTAAACCAAATGAATATGTTTTCCTTATTTTTAGCTTCGAATCTATCGTTTGTTGTCGAGTGATTTACAGGTGTTCTCGTTACGGTTTCATTTTTAGTGTATGAGTAACTAGTTTGACTACACTTGTAAAATAAAGGTAACTTTAATGTGTTTGATCTAGTATTCGTTAATAGTAATAATTATTTATTTTAGTTTTACATGGATAAAATAAAATCAAGAAAACAATATAATTACATCTGTAATCTAATTCAAGACAAAGAAAGTTTACGAAGGTTTTATGCATTTTGAATATACTTTGGGTAACTTATAACTCATTCAATCTTTTTGCAATTTTGCAATATTTTATAACGTTACCCATATGACCTATTTGAAACAAAAAATCAAGAGACAACCGTTTGTTCCTTTGGATGACCACTTGACCAGTTTGTTCAACTAAATCAAGTGACAACCAAGTACTCAGATAGATCATTTCATTTAGCCCTTGCACTCGGTAACTTTTAAAACAAATTTCAGATCTCAAAAGTATTGTGTTATGGAGAACAAAATTAAACATTACTTTACGTGTGTCGTTAAAATCTTATTTACAAGTGATAATTGGTGATATGTCTCCACAAATGGGATCATTTTGCATTGGAATGGCAACGAACACTCTACATACATTGACAAGTCACATTCTCTTCGATCGGTGAAAGCTAAACCAAAATGGAAAAGATGAAATTAAGGGTGGAAAAGATAGTTATTCATAAAGGTGTTGCATATGAATGGAATTAACGGAAAAAATTAATGAATGGGGAAGTTACCTATTACTAGGCTTCAGAGTTTGGAATATGAGTGCAAAAACAAGTTAAAGGACCATAGGTGAAAGTTAAATCAAACTACGAGGACCGTCTATCTAATTTACTTATAAATTCAATATGCTTATTACAGCTCATTTTCAACTGGCAATAGTCTATCCCAGTGCTTTAAAAAAAAATTATGCTTGTTACGAGTTTGTGTCCATATTTTTCTTAAATCGGTTTAAATAATGAAAAAGTAGTCATATGATCTCAAACTGTAAATGACAGCTCACTGTAATCACTTAAATAAAGTTTAACAAACTTTTACGAGTAACAGATTTTATATTGGGAGGTGATTTGTACACCATTTTTTTTCTCCATCCACCACTAAATCATGCATAGCAGTGTTGTACTGTATGCATCACTGGTGTAATTTAGTGGTGGATGGCAAAAAGAATTGGTGTACAAATCATCTCCCTTTTATATTATCTCACACGAAATACTAATAGAGTACTCCAAGATAATATTGACTTTTTACATTTTTTTTTCCGTCTTTTTAAATTTGTTATTGAATGTCTAATGCTCATTCAGTTTCAAATTTATTGTCTAAATTTATTTTTCGAGTTGTTCCAAATTAATTGTTTACTTCTATAAGGAATTTAGATCGAGTAAACCATATTAACTTCACTTGATTTATTATTACAAATATTAAAATGTTATAAATTATTTAGTTAAAGGTAAAAGTCATTTTAAAAAAATAAAAAATAATAAAATTGTAATAATTATGATTTTTTTAAACTGTGTATAGAACGGAGGAATTAGCATATTTTAGTCTTCCTCAAATATGATCATTGAATTAGAAGCTTAGCTCACCACCGTTCTTAATTTACAAGATTTAGAGATAACGAATTATTTGGGCAGGGAAGTGGATAGTGAGATAATATCGACTGTCGCTCATCAACTGTTTGATAAAATTATAAACCAAGCGAATATATTTATTTCCTTATTTTTTCTTCAAAACAATTCAATTTTTTTGGTGTGTGATTAATTTGTCTATTATATAAAGAAACAAGTCATTTGTCCACAATTAAATGTTATTGGTGTGTTATTGGTGTGCGAGTAACCTTGATTGATCCATCTATTCTCGTTTTGAACCCAGATCTTGAACTGTTTCTATGTGAATTGAGCTTGAAAAGAGGGGTTCAGATTTTGGAGAATCGGTTTTTTAGGTGTGAGATGCGTTAATGACGACATATATGGACTTTTTTATTTTTGGCCTTTCTATGTTATGACCCTTCTCTACATCATCGAAAAGATTGATGCACTTCAACTGATTGATTAACTTTCTTCGGTTCCACCTTTTGTAATTTAACTTTCATAACTTGTTTTTTTAGAACGGCACCACACTTCAAATCCGACCCACGAGTTAAATCATCCAAACGGGCAGGCCCCGGGACCCGAACCACTAGGAGAGACCCGCGAAAGAAAACACCTAGAACTCACGGCTTCGCACTAAGAGGAAAACCTGGATTTTTCATAACTTGTTGAATTAACTGTTTATGGCGGAGCTAGAAAAAATTTCTTGGGAGGGCCGAAACAATTTTTTTTTCCGGAAGAACATTAGATGGGAGGGCCGAGATGGAAAAAATAAAATTTTAACACATGAAATTGCGAAAAAATACACTAACGGGCTTAGGCCGGGGGGCCGGGACCTTTCCCAATAGCTCCGCCCATCACACCAACTGTTTGATAAAAATTATCAACCAAACGAATATTTTGTTTTGTTATTTTGGTCCTAAATATACTTATGTTTCAATAAGAATATATAAGTATAGGGTGTTACCACTACGAGAAAACGTATAGTGATTTAAGTCGAATTGAAGTTATATCACTTAGGTTTAACGATCTCATTGGTTAGTTTATGTGTGTGCTCTGCTTAGCGGAAACTTACGGAACCAAATGTATTAAGAAACTATATTCAGAGTAAGGGGAGTCATGGCTAATGTAAGGTTGGGATGTCATGGATGAGAAAGGTTTTCAGCGAAATTTTTTTTAGCATACAAGCTTGATACACTTCAGCTCTATTGGAATAACCAGTAAATTATTTACATAGGCAAGAACCTAGACTTTAATTTTACCCCTCTTTTAAGGTCTTTCCTGTTTGGCCTTAAACTGCATTTTTCTCTGCAAGTGCAGAACTTGACACTTAAGCCCATTGGCAAGAATGTTTCTGGTAACGTTTAATGGAATTTGCTTGTTCTTGTAGGTCTTCGGATGAACTATCACTGTGTTGTTAACTCTGTCGTATAGCTGATAGTATGGCAGTATGCTAATTTTTTTCCTTGGATGATGAGGAGCGTTATTTGTATTTTCATAATGTCATAAAGCTTGATTTGGTCTTTCTGTATGGATCAACCGTGACTACGTGAGAACTTTGCTACGGAAATTTACAATAGTGTATACATCTACTGTCTCATTAATGTTCCATTTTTTTTGTATATCATGTGGAACCTGCTCTTCATACGTTTATTAGAGACTTGTATTATAAACAAACTTGAATATAGTTTATAAACTCGTTTTATGTATTATGTTAATCACAAAACAAGCTCATATTTAATTTGATAAAGATTTGAGAAACGGAGGCACTTGAAGTTCTAAAATGTGTATCAAATGGTGGTAGTTGGGGAACACCAATAGCACAAGTAGACACTATTTTGATGTGTGCTGGTAAATCTTATTTACAGGTGATAATGGTCGCATGCCTCCACAAATCAGATCATATTGCATTGGAATGGCAATGAACGCCTATGCATACATCGACAAGTCACCTTCTCTTCTATCAGCATCTGCACCATATTCTGTGACAGTTAAAGGAATTAGGAACTCGGCTACAAACAACAAAAGATTAAAAAGTATGTAAGCTACACTTCCATTAGGAAGATGAAAACATAGACGTCACTTATGTTCCGGTGAAGAACATTGGATACAGAAGAAGCTTAAAGAGCGGGGATAATTTCTGAAGGAGTAATCATTTTCAATTTAGAAAAAACTTTAAGGAAGGGTAATCTGTCCAGGTGAATCCAAAGCCAGTTTGACTTACACTCGCAAAATCAGCATTGTGCATCACAATCCAAAGCCTTTTATGCCAACTACATACATGCTGCATTACAAGGATAGAGTAGACTACAAGAATATGTAGTAGTATTTGTAACTTATGAGTTAGTTAAATTTATTGATCATTCTGTCATTCAGTGGTCTTTCTGTTAGTTTTGTAGAAGGGCTGAAACTCAGCTTGTAGCAAAGTGGTGCTAGTGTTCATTAATCAAAGAATTCTATATGTCATAAATATCTCTATCTCTGTTTACTCAAACTACTGTTTTCTATATCTTTCTTCTTCTAATCATCAAATCCCATTATGGTATAAACAAATCAAATCAGGTCAAGCCCAGGACTACTAATTCAACAACAGGAAATGAGACAATCACCTCAAATCATCCAGGTATAGTGTCTTCACAAACTTTGTCTATATAGCAAAATGATTTATAGTTCAACACAACAAAGAAACTAAGAAAGCAAGTAACAACAAACAGTATGAAAAATAAGAATCTGGTCAATTTGAATGTATGTTTACTAGTCATCAACATCACGTTCACATGCCAAAAACGCAAACATCAAGCAGATAAAAGTGACTGTATCATCTGAAAGAGGGAAACAACTTTACGAAACAAAGAAATTTCACAATGTTAGGTTATGCTATCTTATAAGGCTAAAAGCACAGGCACAAGCCCAAATGAAACATGGATTCCTGTGCCGTATGATAACTTCAAATATCAAAATGGTTTGAAATATTGACAGATTCACTTCACATTATGTGAGGATCAAGCATTGTCAGTGCACAGATACCATAGCAGAAGCACAATTTAGCATAAAATTGACAACAAATATCTGCTAATAAGAACAATAGCAAAACACGTAGATTGTTTGAGCAGACACGACCAGATAGTAAAATAAGCAAATCTTAAAACTGCAGGTTATTTCGTCCCCAAAATAAAAAGAGATTCGCACATAAGCAGATAAGCCAGCCTATTAAGTAAGCAACTCCAAACGCTTAGCTATTCACAAGCCTAGAAAACTAATAAGTAATATTTTGTGGACTAGATTTGTGATAACATATTCAGCTCAGTTGTTTCCAGATATATAACTGAAAATAAAACTCATTAATAGCCAAAATAAAGCCATTGATCTCGGATACACAAAATGACCCACCTACTTGACTGCATTCAAGGCTATGCTATGTCCTAACTGGCCGATAAGAAAAGCTAAGAGACTACCGTTGGCCTAATATAATCAGTTTGACCCAGATATCTGGTCTGATAAATGAAGGCTATAAATTATATTCATGACAAAATTACATATTTCAGCATACACCAACATCATCTTCTCTATTTAAATAGAGTTACAACACACTTTTTCTTTTTCACTACTTGCAAGACATCAATATGACAATATTCAGTTTTATCATAATACTTTCCAAACTTTACCGCCATGTGAATGCCTCCAGGTCAATGCTAAATCGCATCAGCATTCACTAAATTGACCCAAACCCCAGTAACATCGTACAGCATATATACACAATCAAATATGATGAAAAAAAATGGGAGTGAACTAAATCTAACAATTGAAAATATTATGATAAGAAACAAGAGGACCATTGCACAACACTTGAGCTCAATCGATCAGGGAGAGCAGCAGCCCACGTAGTCAAATCTGGCAAGGGTCCCGAGAAGGCAAGATAATTTCCACCGTCACTTTTTGGCATCATTCTCCAGTTTATCTGCGAGTCTCTTTATAGTTAGGGATAAAGATAAGAAGCTCAAAATAAGGCCTATTTGATAAGTTGTCTATCTGACACCATACCAATCACATCTAGCAGCATTATGCACTTTATTAGATAAAATTATCAGAAATTTCAACAATAACATAAGTGAAGGTACCCACTTGTCCAGGAAATGCTTTGCACAAGGTGTTGAGGGTGGAATTTTTCTCGCAGAGGCCATCAGTTTCATTATTAGTTGATCCACCACAATTGACAATGAGGCGACCATTTGGCATCAACTTATCATTAATATCCAACCACGTTTGTACCTGTTGTTAAAAGATAAATTGATCAAACAAGCATTATAAATGAAATGATATGAGACAACTCACTAATACATACCTCTTGCAACTGGGGCAAAACCTCTCCACCAGAAAACAAGTCGACAACAATACCTGCAATGTCATAAATTTACATAATCAAATACAAATAATAACAAATCAAAAGTGAGTTTACTAATAAATTACCAGCATATCCTCCAGGGATGGAAGTGGATGGGGAAAGTGCATCACCAATATGTACGTGAAGAATGCCGCCACCTTCGGTATGCTTTTCAAGATCAGACAAGCCAAGATGCTCTCTTGCTTTATCAATCAGCTGAGAAAAAGCTGTATTACTTGCAGCGAAACTCATAGAAAGATGAATATCAAACTACTCCGTAATAAGTAGAAAAAAGTTTACAATTTCATCAATCTCCCAGCCATGTAGGTGCAAGGAAGGCCACAAGGTAAGCATCAAATGTGCGGCTGTTCCACCACCCTGAGACGATATTTCCACTTACGTAGATACTAGATTATATGGTATATTAATTCAGGCATAAATAAATAAAGAAGATAGAGTTAATTAGTTACCAAGCCCAAAATAGCAATAGGACCGTCTGGAATGATGGGAGGTAAGGAAGCAAATTCATCCTTTAATAAAAAGGACAACAACAGAATTATTAGCACATGAATACTCCGTTCATCCCAAAATAAATGTCCACTTTGAATTTTCACACAGTTTTAAAAAATATGAAATACTTGTTCATCTATACTCACTAAAATCTCTTCTGATTGGTTAAAGTACCAAATTGGGCATTTATTTTTGGTATAAGTGGTAAAATGGATGGGTCGGGTCACAGGTCTAAGTGGATTTCGAGTCTAAATGAGCCCGGGTCTAGATGGGTAAATTTTCTTTTTATCTTTTTTTTTTTCACTTTTTTCATATTTTACTAAGAAAAAAAACCTTTTTTTTTTAAATGACCAAAACCCATTTAGACCCGGACCCAACCCATCTAGACCCGACCCATTTTAACTTATGTTTTTAGAAGATCCATTTAGACCCGGACCCGTTTAGACTTTAGACCCAAACCCATCTAGACCCGCCGGCCCACCTATTTTGCCACCTCTAAACTTGACACATGTTTAACTCACAAGTCTTAAATTGACACCTCTAATCTTTGGAACAACTCAAATTAACAATGTGGACATTTAAATTGGGACGGAGAGATTATAAAAACTGGAGGAGCATAAAAATAAGAATATACATACCCAATAAGAACCAGTCCATGGATCTCCATCTTTATTAAAAACACTATGAACATTGTCTACAATTAACAAAAGAATTCAGGATAGAATATCATATGGAAAATTGAAAGAAACAAAAAGAAATATGAATATACGTGTAGAGTCAAGAAGAAGCATCCGTGATTGAGGTGTATCGATGATAAGTATGTCATTGTAAGAAGTATTGATGTTACTCAACACCTGAAACTCAACTTGTTCTACTTGTTCTTCTTTAGCAGCAGCTGAACCTGAACATAACAACCGCCTGCTGCTGGTCTTTGTTTTCTTACTAACTAAATGACATTGATTCCAAGTACAACCAAATGGTTTGAATTGATGGTAACCCAAATGACGACTGGGTGCTGATACTGTTGTGGGAATTGTACAGCTACTGAATGATAATATCATTTTCGCCTTCCTTGTTCTTGTATCAGGATAACATTACCAAGCCAACCCTCCTTTTTATTTTATTTAGAAAAAGTTGCATGGTTCGTCCTTGTGGTTGACTCAAAATTACACTCGTCACCCCTATTCGATTTTAATTACAAAAAAAATCCCTAGTTTTTAATGTATTTGCATTAATAGTCCCTATTCTGAAGAATAAGGACTATTGTGTAATGAAGACAGGGACTACTCTTGTAATAAAAATATATAGATTATTACACAGATGATCCTTATTTTTTAAATAAGGACCATCGATGCAACTAGTTTCAAAATTAGGTGTCACTGGTGTAATTGGACGACGAGTGTGATTTTGGATAAACCATGTGAACGAAACATTGAATTTTTTCTTTATTTATTATTATCAACTTATTTTATTTTAAGTCGAATCAATACACAATGCACAATTCAATACCCTTCCGTCTTAATTTATGAGTTCATGTTTTTATTTTGGGTTGTCACCACTCATCACTATCATATATTAACCGAACAAAAAAGATTTTAGTCATTAAAAATTGTAATTGATTGGTGAAAAGTGTAATTAGCGGGAATTTCTTAAAATGCGTGCAATATGAAAGCCTAATTATAATTTGGAACGGGGGGAGTAAATTGTAAAAACTATATTTGGTAAAATTGCAAATGCAATCCTAAAATTTTTTAAAGTCCATGCATAGTCCCTGTGAACTTGTGAAAAATTTTGGTGTGCAATTATGGCCTCCGGCATGCTTACACTTTCAAAGTTTCATTTGTCTCGTGACATACGTCATGGACGATAATTGCGCGTTAAACCTCAACACAAGAATGAGCTTGCATTTTCAAAATTATAAGGGTTGTGTTTGCGCTTAAAGAAAACCACAAGGATGTTTTTGCAATTTACTAATTTTTTTATCTAACACTCCTTTCGTCCCAAAATTATTATCCACAAACAGAAAACACACAGTTAAGAAAAGTGGAACCATTGCACTCTTCAATCAATCAAATATCATCCTCACATACTAAACTATCTTTTAATTGGTTGACACAAGCCGAGGATTATTATTTTGGGACATCCCAAAATAGAAATGAAGACTATAAATATGAGACGGATGCAATATTTATCATTAACCATCACCAAGTTAGCTAGTGATCAAATGTTCTCATGACGGCTTTTAGGTTCAACCCTCACTAGGTAATTATCTTAACGGTAACTAGGGAAAGGTAACTAAAATGGTTATAATATTCCCCGTTAAACTACGTACATATGAGTCAAAGATTCATCATTTGAGACTACCTAAACACAATTTAAGGCATATGGTTATATGGTCTCAAGTTCCATTTTTTGTACCGGGCTTTTATTTTTTGAGTATTTGAGTGGTGTGAAGCTTTTTGGAGCGGTGAGCAATGAGCATTTTGGTTTTTAGTAATCGTTTGGCAAAAAAGCGGTGAGCTTTGCTATATTTTAATAATGCTCATCTTTCTAATGACTCTTTATGAAGCTGTAAGTTGTGGCTACTGCTCACAGCTCACTGGTACTTTTAACAAACACACCCGTAGATTAAATTACATATATTGTAACCAAACAACAAAAAATATAGACAAAAATAATAACTTTAGGAGTTAAGATCATTTGAGGACAAAACTTTTTTACATACAAAGGGACTAATCTCCACCATCCATCTTCCCTCCATCTTTATTTGATCTAATGGATGAGATTAATCCCAACAATTTAAAAAAACCCACTTTCATCCTTTTTTTTCAAATATTAATATCTTTCAAACCGTTAATCATTAAGCGAAAAAAAATATACCGTTACGACGAGCATTTAATCATCTTTCTATAGACAGGCAATTTGATATACTTTTGACAATTTTTTTTTTCTCGTTTTTTTCACGTTTTTTTTCCTGGCCGAAAAAAATATCACATGTGATATTACATATCACATGTGATATGTA